>VWYK01083304.1:0-13461 GCA_013399775.1 Semnornis frantzii | reverse complement strand
CAGGAGGGGTTAACCCTTAACACATATATTATCTTATGCTCTAAGTGATGTTACAGGAATTCCTTCTAGCTTTTTTTGGCTTTATTATACATACAGTAGCACAGCACTGCCATTTTAGAAATTATAGATACATCAAAGGAATACTGGAGGTTCCACTGCATCTTTGCATTTATGCTGCATTCAGTGTGGTAACTAGTACATTATGTATCATACACAAAAAGACACAGTGCTCCAGAAAGTCATTTTACATTAGAAGGCTTTCATTTCCTGACTTTCTACAAAGCAAATTTTAACAAGAGTTAATTCCATTCCTTAAGTGAGCCTGTATATAAATTACAGATTTAGAGATGACAAATAGCATACATTCAGTTTTGGCTCATATGAAATGAAGGCTAGAATAGCCTGGTGGAATCAAATGAGGTACACTCTCCTTTTGAACAAAGTAAAGGTTGTCTGACATTAAGCTTAGACTGGTGAGATGCCACAGTCTTACTTGAAAGCATAACCTTGCTGTTTCTGTGGATCTTTCCTCCAGTTTGCAAAAGGTTATCTGGCCTCAGTGTTGACTCTTATCATAGAAGCCCACCATGCACACCTGTTATACACCTTGACAGAAAACAGGAGTGATCTTTCACCAAGGAAAAACCTGCAGCCTGCTGTCATTCCACTATTTTAACAGTAAAACTTGCTTTCTGTGACCAAGTCTTGTCTATACTTAGCTTTACATCCTACCTATACAATACTGATCATCAGTAAAAATAACACAAGTGGTATACAGCTTGCACGGGCATAATGGCAACAGAAGACGCTGAACAACTGAGTTAGCAGCAAAATCTTTCCGTGACAATCCTACAATCCTTAGAGTCATTGCTGCTTAGAAGACCTCAGTGACTGGAAGCTCTCCTCTTTCACATTTCTAGATAATCTCCTTTTACAAATGGAGCTCAGTGACATAGAATGGGATCTGTGCAAAGCTATCTCTAAAACAACCTGCTTATTCAGACATACAAAAGGACGTAGAGGGGCTGAGGTACAATAGGCAAGAGGTTCATGCTGGACTGCTGGGCCTGGCTAAAAATCTGGACTTGCTTTCCTCGCCTCACATTTGTGCCACTGCTCCAAGAAGTTAAGTATTGCTCTCAGCAATGATCTCACCGTGGTCTTCTCCATCTGGAAGAATGCAGTCTGCAATCTCCTATCAACTGGAAGCTAATTAAGAAAGTAGCAAAGCCCATGGAAAAACATCTCTTTTAAGACCAAACTAACACTAGAGAAAAAGCTTGCTCTGGGTTCTGTAGGACAAACGTAACAACTGATTAATCCATCAGCTTCACTTTACATTATGTTTTGACGTGGTAGTTGGCTGTAACTGCAGGTGTACAGTTCTGGAACCCTCAACACAAGAAGGACATTGAACTGTTGCAGCAAGTCCAGAGGAGGGCCAGAAAGATGCAGAAAGATGGAGCAGCTCTGCTATGAGGACAGGCTGTGAGAGTTGGGGCTCTGCAGCCTGGAGGAAAGAAGGCTTTGAGGAGACCTTATAGTAGCCTTCCAGTATCTGAAGGGAACCTACAGGAGGGCTGGGGAGGGACTATTTACAAGATCTTGTAATGATAGAACAAGGAGTAATGGGTTTAAACTGGAAGAGGGGAGATTTAGACTGGATGTTAGGAAGAAGTTCTTTACAGTGAGGGTGGTGAGACACTGGTACAGGTTTCCCAGGGAGGTTGTGGCTGCTTCCTCCCTGGAGGTGTTCAAATCTAGGTTGGACGAGGCCTTGAGCAACCTGTTCTAGTGGGAGGTGTCCTTGCCTATGGCAGGGGGTTGGAATTGGATGATCTTTGAGGTCTCTTCCCACCTTACCATTCTATGATACTATGAGCAAAATTATTTTGTTTTAAAAGAATAGGATTTGTTCTAAATCAATTGACTGGACATGTTCACAAAGAGGAAAGCAGAAGCATAAAGAAATGCATGTGACTCACAAAACAGAGATAAGCAAAGCAATGCCAGTGCATTCAGGCTGTGTGAGCATGATTTTAAGTAAATCTGGGAACTAGGCACTGCCCCTGTGTTTTTGTAGAAGAAACCTATGAGGTGGGCTTTGAAGTAGGAAAAAAAAAAAAAAAAAAAAGGCAAAACCAAAAAAAAAAAAAACGAAACAAAAAACAAACAAACAAAAAGAAAAAACCAAAACAAAACCCCACAGCATTTGGTTTTGGGGCCTGAGAGGTGAGTCTAAAATCAATCACTGACATGCTGTGCCTTCATTTCAGGTTACACCTAGTGGCCAGAGCAGCCCAGGAAAGACACTGAAAAGTCTATAGAGACTTTTTTTTCCCATGAGAAAACAGAGTGATCCAAGCAGCTACGGCCTCTTATCTGACCTCATTAATACACAAAGCTTTAGAACAAACGCTAAAGGAAAAACTAATTAAAGATGTAGAGGTATATGAAAAACTAGTTAAAATGCAGCAGGACTTTACCAAGGATGGAACACACCAGACTAAACCAGTATCTGTGTCTGATAAATCATTGGCCCAGACAATGAAAATACAGTAGATCAAATCTATCTGGACATCAGTAAAACATTTGAGATGATGCCATGCGAGAAAATATTAATTAAGATGGAGAGATGAGGATGAATGTAAGAAATTAAAAGTAAGAACAATAGCCTCAACTGAAAGGGAAACTCCAGATGGATGGAGGCTACTAATGCAGTTCCATAGGGATAGATCTCATAACTAATATTAGTTCAAATTTTATTAGTAACCTTGGCACAAAAATCTTGAGCATGCTAATGAAATTTGCTGCTGACATAAACTGAAGACCTGCTGTTACCACAGAAAAGGATTGAAATACCCTATGGAAGGAACTGGATGAGTCTGCAGACAGGAGAAAGAAGAATGACATGCAGTTTAATAACAGAAATACAAAGATTTGCATTTAGCAGAAATACCTATTCAAGTAAAGTGGAGTGAGGAGGAGGCTTCTGTGGATGGACAGAAGAAATAAAAGATATTGCATGAATTAATCCCTCAGAAGCAGGAATGAGTCCACGATGAGCCCATTTCTGTTTGGAAAAGGCAGCACAAGCACACCACGCAGCCAAAGTCATAAGGGCAGTGGTACAGGGTCAGACAACATGCCCCATTACCTTACTTCTGACAGCAGTTACCAGCAGAAGGTTTGGAAGGCAAACCTGGCAGGATTTTCCCACAGCAGTGGAAGCATCCAGCAGTTTGTGACTCAGTGAGGTTTTTGGACTTTTTGGTTGGTTGGGGGTTTTTTTTGATTGTTTTTTACTTGCATTGATTTATCTCAGTCTGCTTCCCAGTCTTTTACTGGCAATGATGATTTCCTAGCATGAGTTTGAGAGTGTGTAAAGAAAATGGCACAGTCTCGGTGAAACTGTGGGATGAAAGATTAATTTGGGAGTTTTTTATCAGGATGGAGTTGGTACTTTGGACTTCTCCTAACAGCATGGGGACACTTGCACGGACCTAGACGCTTCCATAGACCTGGTGTTACATGCTTGTTAAAAAAGGTATGTGGAGTGGATAAATGATGGTCATACAGACTGGAAAATGACACTGGGTAGACACTGCGAGCCCACTTGCTGGACAGAGAGAGCAATACCACCAGACTATGCAGCACAGATCCTACCAGCATGCACATGCCTTACAGCACGGGGCCACATCCAACTCTTCTCTATGTCACTTGAATACATTGCAAATAAATAAGACAGGAGGAGTCTCCCCCCTTTTGTGGGTCCTCCTCCCTGGAGCTTTGTCAATATGTTCATTCCACCCCACTGCAGTCATATGGCAAGGCTCGAAAACTAATTCCTTTTTTCTCCTAAACAATAAAGAGGCAATAAAAAGAGATTAATTTTCATGTCTTGCTCTTGCATCTGGTCTTGTTTCCTCATTTCAGAATCACACACAGAATTGACAAGATCGGAAAAGACCTCTAGGATCATTGAGACCTTTCTAATTAACTAAGCCATGGCACTAAGTGCCTCATCCAGTCTCCTTTTAAACACTTCCAAGGATGGTGACTCCACCACCTCCCCAGGCAGCCCATTCAAATGCCAGTCACTCTGTGAAGAATTTCTTCCTAACACCCAGCCTAAACCTGCCCGGGCACAGCTTGAGACTGTGTCCTCTTATTCTGTCACTTCGTGCATCAGACAAGAGACCAACCCCACCTGGCTACAACCTCCTTTCAGGTAGTTGTAGAGAGCAATGAGACCACCCCTGAGCCTCCTCTTCTCCAGGCTGAACCACCCCAGCTCCTCAGCCTTCTCCTCACAGGGCTGTGCTCCAGCCCCCTCACTAGCCTTGGTGCCCTTCTCTGGACACGTGCCAGTCCCTCAACATCTTTCTTAAATTGAGGAGCCCAGAACTGGACACAGGACTCAAGCTGTGGCCTAACCAGTGCTTTGTAAAGGGGCAGAAGGACTTCCCTGGTCCTGCTGTCCACACTATTCCTGATACAGGCCAGGATGCCATTGGCCTTCTTGGCCACCTGGGCACACAGCTGGCTCATGTTCAATCGCCCGGCAGGCCTGGGCGAGCAGGGGAGCACGGGTCCGGGCGGACACCACCACCCCGCCCTGCCCCGGGTCGCTTCTCGACTTCTGTCTCCAACACCCGCAGGAAACGAAAGCGAAAAGCCGGGGCCCGGCAGTCTCCCACACCCGGCGGCATTTGCTCCAAAAGCTGCATCCCTGTCCCCGCAGCTGTGTGTAACGAGGGAGGTGGGGCTGCCCGAGCCCCCAGCGCACGACCTTGCCCCACCAGCCTGGTTCCAACAGCGAGAGCTTTGCTTCCCCACGGCCACTCGACCAGCCCCGCCACCGCCTCCATTTCAGCCAACGTTGCTCGGCAGGGCATCGCCCCGCCCCGGGCCTGAGGCTAGGGCTGCCAACAGCGCTGGCCAACAACTGCTCTCTCCCCACGCCAGTGCCTGTCAGGGGTCAGCGGTGCCGCAGCCCGGGGCCTCGCCCCTCCTCCGGCCGCTCGCAGGTGAGGCCGGCCCCGGGGCGGTGCCGTCTTGGCCGGCCCGCCTTGCCTTGGTTTGCGAGAAGCACCTGTGGTGCCTGCGAGGCCTTCGTCACTGCCTCCGCCGCCGCCAGGTACGTGAGGCTGGCCTGGCCGCCCGCCCGCCCGCGGGACTGCGGAGGGGTCTAGGCTTCGCTGGCCTGCCCTGGCTTCTCATCCTTAGGGCCCGCAGCAGTTTCCCCGGGGCGGAAACGGTGTCTTCCCGGCGAGGGAAAGTAAAAGCGGCCGTGGCTTCCCGTAGGGGAGAAACTGTCGGCCGGGGTGGGCTTTGGGGGCTGCGGCGAGGCAGCTCGGCCCGGGCCCGGGCTCGGGCTCCGGGCTCCTTGCGGCGCGTCAGGCAGCACCCTCGGGGGCTCTGCGCTTCCGAGATCTGTATAGAAACGTAGAGGTATGTGCCAAACCTCTTTGTGCTTCTCGCTGTAACAATCTGTTGCACAGCCCTTACGATGCAATGCGCCGTATCTAAAGGCGGAGCAACCCACTGGGTGGTCTGGCATTTCCAACACCCTCCTCTCACCCTCTATTTTGTTCCACTGGGTACGGGCAAGCCGTGGTCGGGAAGGCTTGCCTTGTGTCCTTTCTGCGGGACGGTTTCATTTTTGTCATTTCCGACAATAATATGATTCAAAGGTCGTAAAAAGAAAGGTTTGTGTTGTAACAACTATTATATGAGGCTGTTTGCGTGAGGTGCTTGTACCTTAGTCAAAGAACTGAGCCTTGTGATTATTTGCTGAAGGGTGTAACTAGGACAGGATGTATGGGATTCCTATGCATTAAGAATATGTGAAAAAGTTGGCCAGTTTTGATACTAAGTAGGTGAATTTGCACTCATAGACATGCCCACTGACTTAGGACAGAAAGTTTCTGCATGAGTCCTGTTGCAGAATTGCAGTTTGTACCAATAAAAAACCTCACAAGAGACAGAGAAAACAGGGTGAAGATTACAGTAAGCATTATGTGGTTGTCTGGATATGATACAGGTTGTAGATGTTGAGATTCAACACCAACTAAACTGTAAGGTATCTTTTAAAGAATATCTTTAGCTATATATTAAAATCTGTATGATATGTTGTGCTTTTAAAGTTTTCTTTCCTCCTCTTTGTTACCTTTGGAAATGAATTCTTTGCCCTTTTTGTAATAGATACATATACTTCACTTTTCAGCACTATTGCTGCATGCTGTATCATATATTTGGCATGTAATGTAAATCTGTATTGCTGTCCATGTGCACAAGGGACCGAATTCATGTTTGCATATGAAACCTTCGTTACAATCTTTCTAGATGTCTGAGAGATGACCTTGTTATTTTGTTGTAAGTTTTCCTGGCAGAAGGTGGCACAAGATGTAGTTAAGGTAGATTTAACTCCCTGAAAGGTGGGGGAGCTGTGGTAGGCTGGGAGCAAACTTCAACAAGTTACTTTTCATTTACTTCTATTAGGATTTCTGTGTTTTCGCCAGTACAGCTCCCCTTGCAAATGCACCCTCTCAGAAGTCCATCAAAAGGCTGAAACCCTTTAGGGCAGACAAAAGAGGCTAAGTGTCTCTTCCAACACTGTGGTAAGGTAAGAAGCTTGCCTGCAATCTAAGGGGAAGGCTCACTCCCAGTTAGATGCCTTTCCCCTTCCCATAAGGAAAACTGAGTACACAGCTAGGATTTTGCTGTCCTGCATATTGTATGTTGTATTGATAACCTTGCTGGGATTTTGGCTTGGTTGTGTTGTGATTTTGTTGGTGTTTTGTTTGTTTATATGGCTTTTTAACACAGATGAGCTGTTTCTGAGCTGAATGGTTGCTCAGCTTGCTTTTATCTGGTCTCTCACCTAGGTGGCTGGATGCAGGAATAAGCCTTGTTATGGAGCAGTAGTTAGGGCTGCTGAAGGTAGGAACCTTGCATTCTACTCCCAAACCTTTTCCAAGGAGGAATGATCCCTGCTTTTGGAAAGTGCTTTGGCATCTAAGTGTGATTTTTGCCACTGATGTGTTACAAACCCTTTGTATGGTGCCTATAAAAAATGTGCCATTTTAGCCTCAAATCTAGCAGTTTGAGAGGTCTCAGAGTAGATCTAAGTCAGGCAGTGATGCTTCTGTAACCAAGAGATTATTTTTTTGAAGTTAGTTTTATTCTAGTCACTTATTCTAGTGTCTTCGGACAAATGCGTGCATTAATACTAGATGGAACTAACTTTAATAAGTTAAATGAAACTGAGTTCCCTGTGTGGTTTTTCATTCTTAGAGCAGGAATTTAAAAAGTAAATAAACATGGGGACGTGCATTTGAAAAGTTCTTCTGAATTGAATAAATGTTTAATAATAGTACTGCTGGGGAAATGAGTAAGTGGTGTTTTCTGTTCTCCCCTATGAACTCTTAAATGGAACTGGATAGATCTGTGAAGCCATGGTGTGACTGTGCTAAGTCAGTTCCATGTGTTTGTGTGGTGAATTGGTTTTTACTGGTTTTAAATTTAATGGGGTTTTTTTTGTTTTTTTTTTTCCAGATATCTTACTTAGAGTCAGTCTTTGGTGTAAAGGGTCTGTGCATAGCTGTGTTTGGACAGGATTAGTTTAATTTTGAAAATACCACAGAACAGTCATTGTTTAATAGGCATGGTGTTACTGAAACTGAACTCCCATTTTATTTAACATTGATTTATTTCTTTTTAATTACAATTATAAATGGTTTGGGGATTTTTGATGATAATTGGATCCAACATTATAACTCTACAGCAAGGATTGTCAACCTGCAAACAATATAAATCACAGTCCAAGATCCTGCTGTGGCTAGAGGTGTAAAATGCGGTTCCAAGAGGTGGAAATTAGGGAATCCAGCTGCTCAGGAATGCATTGAGCAGCCATCGTGGCCTGGGAGTGACTCCCCAGTATTAGTTCTAGTAGTTCTTGCTGCATACCACATCCACGGGTGGTATTTTGGATTTCCAGGCCCCACACCAACACAAGCCATTGCCAGACAAATAAGATGATATAGGCTGACTGTGGGAACCACAGACAACTTGCTTGTAAATTATGTGAGGTTTGAATCACAGAGGTTGACTCCCTTTTGTATTTGAAGAAAAAAATAAATGACACTTGTATCTGGCAGCCTTCCTGCACATCCCCCACTTCATTAACTCAGCTGGACTGCAAAAAAGCAGCAGCAATTGCATGTCTAGGAATGAAGAGTTCTGGTTAGGATTTATATATATTAAAAAAAAAAAAATCATAAAATTTCCTTTAAAAAGCAGGCTATGTGGACAGTATCAAAATTTAAACAATAAAACAAATACAGGAATAAAATTGGAAAATACAGTATCATACTGGTTTTAGTGGAGATTTTTCTCCAAGAAACAGCCCCTTTAGAATATGTGGCTAAAAGTACTGATGAAGGGAAAACTTTAGTCAGCAGTATCTAAGAGTGAAAAAGCAGAGTAATTTTTAAAGTGTTGTCAAAATACCTTTTATTTTAGCAACATTGCTGGATATTATTATAAGATGACACACATTCTATTGTACGTTTATGCTTTTCAAGCCTGGCAGCTTAAAAACTGACAACTCTGTGCCTTTTCAAGGAGGCAGTTGTCAAAAAATACTTTCTTTGCATCAGATGAGATACTGGCAGTTAGCATTGCCAGTATACTAGAGTGGTTTGGTTGCACCATAACATTTTCCCTGATTCTAAATATAATAAGCACTTTTGTTATGAAATATGAGGCATTTTAGGGAGAGAACTAAATATAATAATTGACTTGCCTAGTTTAAGAAACAACATTTAAGGGAAGGAAAAAAAAAATCTGTTTTGCCTGTACCGGAGATCTTTTTCCATACTTAGAAATTCTTTCATTCCTTATTACTGAGTTCATTTTATGATATTGATTCAATCTTTATTATTTGAGAGCTTTTCTCTTCTTCCTGCTCACTCTGTGTCTTTGTGAATTGCAATCTTTGATCTGTGGAGACAATGATTTTCATGGCACATGCAACCAGTGACTGCAGGTAGGGAATAAGTAGCATGAGCTGACAAACACGTAAGAAATAGTAATCCTCTAATCATGCAAATAAAGAATGTGATGGAATAAGCCATGCATTTGTAAGAAATTTCTCTGCGTTAGGGCTGGTATTGTTGAATGTTTTCGTTAACCTGGCTGAGGGGATCGACTGTACTCTTGTTAAGTTTGCAGGTGACACTAAATAGAGAAGCATGATAGGGAGACTCTACAGAGGAACCCAGGCAGACTGAATCAATGAGTCACATCAACACAGACAGTGCTACAGGCTTGGGGAAGAGTGGCTGGAAAGCTGCCTGGCAGGAAAGGACCTGGCAATGCTGGTCAGTTGAACATGAGCCAGCAATGTGCCTAGGTGGCCAAGAAGGCAAAGAGCATCCTGACCTGTATCAAAAATTGTGTGTCCAGCAGGAGTAGGGAAGTGATTGTGCCCCTATACTCAGCACTGGTGAGGCCACAGCTTGTGTACTGTGTTCAGTTTTGGGCACTGCAGTCCATGAGAGACACTGAGGTGCTGGCACTTATTCAGAGAAAGGCAATAAAGCTGGTGAGGGGTCTGGAGAACAGGTCTTCTGAGGAGCAGCTTGGGGAATCTAGGATTGTGTAATATGGAGAAGAGAANGGACAGGCATTGGAACAGGCTGCCCAGGGAAGGGGTGGAGTGACTATCCCTGGAGGTGTCCAAAAAACATGTAGACATGGTACTTTGGGACATGATTTATTTGGGATTGGTCATGTTGGGTTGATAGTTGGACTTGATCTTGGGGGTCTCTTCCAACCTTAGTGATTCTAATTTCGAATCCTGCGAGCGCTACCGTTTACTACATCTGGGGCTGCAATTACCTCTGAGAATCAAGGACTATGTGTCCAATATCAAGCACTCAGCACTGAACTCCAGCTGTTACTTGAGGTTTTGTGCAGACTAGTGGCTGTACTTGGTTTTCTTTTATTTTCAAGCCAAATGTTTATGTCAGACTAGTCTCCCTATTCTTAGTTCTTTGAAGACCAAAGCATTTCTCTCTGTGTCTGTATCTCTGTCTCAGGTTGGGGAAACCCAAACATAAGTGTTAATTTAAACTATTTTCCCATGATTTTAAACTATTCCACAAGTAAGAATTGTATTTCTATTTTCACCATTTGGGGAACATGACAGATCTGTCAACCAAGGGTAGCAAACCAGGATCAGCCCTCCTCAAGGAACTGCTCTGTTCATCTTTCTTACATGTTATCTCCTGGAAAACTTGTAGGTCGTCAACTCTAAGAATATAATTTTTTTTAATGTCTTGGAATACATCTCATTGGAAATCAGTGGCAGAAGCAAAAACGTATTCCAGATCATGCACATCAGCTGTGAGACCATCCTTTCTTGTCTTCTCTGTATGCAAGTCTTGCTTTTATTGACTGAATCCCCTACATCACTTAACAAGAGGGACAAACAATAATGTTTTCAGTAGAAATGAAGTAGTTCTTCAAATTGTATTCTCCTGTGCAGAAGCTGAAGAAAAATTTATATGGAAAGAAAAAAAGCACTATTCTTAGCTTGCGATTAAAAATAAGACTCTGCACATGTGCATAGGGACCTAAAATCAAGAAGTCGAAGCAAACTCTTATCTCTGGCATTGCCAAAGGTTTGCTTGCTAGGTTTAGGAAGCACACTGATACTCTCCTAACAAAGTCACAGAATCACAGAAAGTTAGGGGTTGGAAGGGACCTCCATAGATCATTGAGTCTGACCCCCCTGACAAAACAGGATCACCCAAGGCAGGTCACACAGGAACGCATCCAGATGGGTTATGAAAGTCTCCAGAGGAGGAGACTCCACAACCTCTCTGGGCAGCTTGCTCCAGGGCTCCATCACCATAAAGTGTTTCCTCATGTTAAGATGGAATCTCCTGTGTTCCAGGTTGTTCCCATTGTTCCTTGTCCTTTCACTGGGTACCACCAGAAAGAGACTGGCACCTTCACTTTGACACCCACACCTCAGATATTCATAGACATTGGGAAGATCTGCCTCTCAGCCTTCTCCTCTTCAGAATAAACAGCCCCAGGGCTCTCAGGGCTCTTTCTTCATAGATGGTCAAATCCATTATGCATCCTTGTAGCTCTCTGTTGGACTCTCTCCAGCAGATCCCTGCCTTGAATTAGGGAGCCCAAAACTGGACACAATACTCCAGGTGTCTTACCAGGGCAGAGTAGAGGGGGAGGAGAGCCTCCCTAGCCCTGTAGAAATGCCCTCTGCATTCCTGTTTGCCACTTTGCTTAGGTGGATCACACAGGTGGAAGATGCCCAATCTGGCTAAGTCTGTGGCTTTGTGTCTATATATAAACTTTTAATTTTGAAAAACATGATAATACGTTTGTAGGAACAACAGATGCCAGTGCAGGTCATCGTTAAGGCAGAATCTCGAGGATTAGCTGTATGGAGTTCTGAGTCTTGATGTGATAGATTAACTAATAGCAATTGCAGGTTGTTCTTTCTGAGGCCAAGCAATGTAAGTGAATGTAACAGCTGATAACACTGATTAAAAAAAGGGGGGAAGGGAAGGGTGAGAGAACAATCTTGGCTCTTATTTCAAGCTACATTAGTGGGCACAGATTTTCTGCTTATTATCCCCAGTTGGGATTCATTCAGCTTCTTATCACATCTTTTCTCTCTTATCTTGTTCAAATCCCATTTCTTTCACTTAGCCTTCTCGGTAATCCTTCCAGAGCTCCTATCTTACGTGCTTTTTTTGAGGTTGGAAAATTTCAGCCCACAAATAAAGTTGTGAAGAGCTGAAAATAGGGTCTCAGAAGTTTCAGGTGACACCAGCTAGGCTATGGTTCCAGTCCTGGCCATAGTAAAGAAAAATTGTCAGTAGTGTAACTTCATTGCCCTTCAGTGATGTCTGACTTAAGGGCTTTTTCTTTGATTTGTTCATTCTAAAGACAGCTTTTACAGTTGTGGTTTTTTTTTTTTTTAATTAATATATTCTGGGAATGTTTCTTTTAACTGTAAATTCTTAGCAAAGACTATAGCTGACTTTGTGTGCTGTGCAGTGTTTGTATTTCACTAGGTTTTTCTAATTTTGAAACTGAACCTGCTGCAGGTTTCAGACTTTATTTTCTATACAGCTCCCACAGCTATCAGGCGATATTCTGTTTATGGTCTGACACTGGAATTGTGGTGGTAAAGCTGAATATGAAAGCTTCCAGAAGATTATTTACCATTCACAGAGATGTGGTAGCAGCAACCAACAGGGAAGCATCAGAGAGACACCTTAAGAGAATTAAGGAGTGCTTCTCTCAAAAAGGGGACACAGCCAACAGCCGAAATGCATGCAGCACGGGCAGCAAACAGGAGCAGTTGAAAGCCATCTTGCTGCTGGAAGACTGCATCATAGTGGCCATAAAGTTAAAAAAACACAAGGTGGGGATAATGGCAGCAAAGTCCATCCCATTGTATGTGAAGATCAGATTTGTGACTACCTGAGGAACCTGAACAAACATAGTCTGTGGGACCTGATGAGATGCATCCCAGAGTTCCGAGAGAATTGGACGATGTAGTTGGCAAACCACTCTCCATAATATTTGAAAAGTCCTGGCAGTCAGGTGCAGTCCCTGGAGACTGGAAGAAAGGAAATGTTACACCCATTCTTAAAAATGGAAGAAAGGAGGGCCTTGGGAACTACCAAGCTGTCAACCTCACCTCCATGCCTGGGAAGATCATGGAACAGATTCTCCTAGAAGCTCTGATAAGGCACATGGAAGCCAGGGAGGTGATTCAAGACAGCCAACAGGATGGCTAATCCTATCTAACAATTCTAGTGGCCTCCTGTGATGGAGTGGCTGCATCAGAGGACAAGGGATAACCTATGAATCTCATCTATCTGGACTACTGCAAGGCCTTTGACTCAGTTCCCCCAGAACATCCTGCTTGCCAGGTTGGAGAGATACAGATTTGATAGGTGGACCGTTCAGTGGATAAGGAATTGTCTGGATGGTTGCATCCAAAGGGTCAATGGCTTGATATCCTGATGGAGGCTGATGACAAGTGGTGTCTCTCAGGAGTCCATACTAGAACCAGCACTGTTTAATATTTTTGTCAGTGATGTAGACAGCAGGACCAAGGGCACCACGAGCAGATTTGCAGATGAAAGCAAGATGAGTGATGCTGGCAACATGCTAGAGGGATGTGATGTCATCTAGAAGGTCCTGAACAAGCTGAAGAGGTAGGCCTACATGAACCTCACGAGGTTCAACAAGAGCAAGTGCAGGGTTCTGTATGTTGGTCTGTACAATCCTCATTATCAATACAGGCTAGGGGATGAGGTGATAGAAAGCAGCCCTGTGGAAAAGGACTTGAGAGTTCTGGTGATGAAAATCTGGACATGACCCAACAATGTGTACTTGCAGCCC
>VWYK01083286.1:82242-103341 GCA_013399775.1 Semnornis frantzii | reverse complement strand
GAGGGGGCTCAGAACTGGGCACAGCATTCCAGCTGTGGTCTCAATGATCTCACCAGGTGTGTTTCTCTTCCATCCTTTAGTTTGATCGAGCACTACCCCACCACAGATACCCCACAAGTGTGTTTTGGATGCAGGCAGCCTGAACAAGCCAGAGGCTGCAGTAACCCAAGGAGAGGAGCTGTGGGGTGCTGTCATCCTCAGACAGTCCTGTTCAGTGACAGTGAATGTTCCTTCTCATATGCAGACCCTCAGGTGTAACTCTTCTTGTGGTTGTGAGACTCCTGACAGGGCAGCATCCTGACTTAGCTCTCATTGCAGTAGCAAACAGGAGTTTCTTCCATCCCCTGCGGTCAGTGATTGTGGCTGACCAAGTGGGTGTCAAAGTTCAGGGAATTCAGCCAACAGTTTGTTACCTGCAGAACTCTGAGCTGGAGACCACAGACTGGTGTTCCAGACAGTGGGCACCTTACCAGAAGGTTTATGGTCTGAAGTGCCCTGGATGTGCAGGGCTGTAGCTCTGAGCAGCTGTTGATGGCGTTTGTAGCCCCTGCTTGTTTGTAGTCCTGCTGGCAGCAGTGACAGCCAAGGGAGCCAGTGTGACCCGATGAGCTCCCTGTGGAGCTGGAGAGCCAGAGGCTGGGTGTGAGCTACCACACTTCTTCAGGAGCATGTTTGCTTTCCTGAGAAGCTGTTTGGGCCATGTAATATACTCTGGAAGGCACAGGAAACCAGAACCTCCTGAGATCAGAAACCTGCATTTGTTGCAAGTTGCATCTAAGCTGCTTCCAGGCCGCAGGGACCATTTCCAGCTGTCAGCCATGCTAGGCAGCTTCATCACTGCACCCAGACTGTCATGCACACTCCATTTGTGATCCATAGAATCCCGGAATGGGTTGGGTTGGAAGGGACCTTAAAAATCATCCAGTTCCAACCTCCCTGCCATGTGCAGGGACACCTCCCACCAGCCGAGGTTGCTCAAGGACTCATCCAACCTGGCCTTCAACACCTCCAGGGAGAGGGCATCCACAACCTCTCTGGGCAACCTGTGCTAGTCTCTCCCCACTCCAAAAATTTCTTCATCTCCACTCAGATCTCCCTTGTCCCAGCTCAAAGCCATTGTCTCTCATCCTGGCACTACGAGCCCTTCTAAACAGTCCTTCCCCAGCTCTCCTGTAGCCCCTTCAGGTACTGGAAGGCTGCTCTAAGCTCTCCCTGGAGCCTTCTCGAGGCTGAGCAGCCTGTCGCCATAGGGAGGTGCTGGATTTCAGCTTGCCGGTAGCTGAGGTGTGCATTGCTTGGGGTGATGAGTGGTGCTGTGCTGCCCACTGGGGTTTCTACCCTATCTTTAGGACCGCTGCCCTACCCTGGTGGTGTTTTTGTCACTGTGCAGAGCCTTGTATTAAAAGGTGTTGACTGTGGAGAAAATTGACTTGGATCTTCTTTGGGGCATTTCCTTTGCTGCAGACAAATACAGGCAGCAAGTGGTGTGCTGCAATGGAGAACCCACCCTTGGAGCCCACCTTCTCTCACGTGAGCTCCTCACTGTGCTGAAGCAGGTGCACAGTTCCTGACTGGTTTATGAGACCTCAAAAGGCTTCCACCAAGACCAGGTACCAGGCTGCCTGTGAAAACTCTTAGACTGGCACATTCTCAAATGAGCCACCTTTAAAATGGAGCTCAAAGGTGTCTTCTGGCCACCACCAGTTGCAGACCAGACCAGAGGTGCCATTACGTCCCCTGCCTGTAGCCACTGTCATTACCTCAGTTGTGGGCTGCTGAGCTGGCAGGAGCGGGCAAGCTCAGCCCATGGCAGCTCTGCGATGCCATGAGGAACAGAGGGCTGCTGAGCTGGCAGGAGCGGGCGAGCTCAGCCCATGGCAGCTCTGCGATGCCATGAGGAACAGAGGGCTGCTGAGCTGGCAGGAGCGGGCAAGCTCAGCCCATGGCAGCTCTGCGGGACCGCCAGGACTGCTGCAGACACAGGCGGCGGCCACCAGAGGGTGCCCTTGGGCTGCGCCGCGGCTGCCTTCTCCCTGCCTTTCGCAGGCAGTCACAGATTGCGCGGGGTTGGAAGGGACTCTCCAAGGGCATCTCGTCCAGCTCCCCTGCAGGCAGCAGGGACACCTCCAGCTAGCGCAGTCTGCCCAGGGCCACAGCAAGTCTGGCCTTGAATGTCTCCGGGGATGGGGCTTCAAACACCTCCCGTGGAAGTCTGTACCAGTGTCTCACCACCTTCATTGTGCAGAACTTCCTCCTGATGTCCAAACTAAATATCCTGTACTCCAGTTTCAAACTATTGCCCCTTGTCCTATCACCACAGGCCCTTCCAAACAGTCCCTCCTCTGCCTTCCTGTAGGTCCCCTTCAGGTACTGAAATGTATTCATAAGGTCTTCCTCAGAGCTTTCACTTCTCCAACCCTCTCAGCCTGTACCCACAGCAGAGAACTTCTTTGTGGCCTCCTCTGCACCCTCTCCAACTGTTCCATGTCCTCCCTGTGTTGGGGGCCCCAGAGCAGGACACAGCCCTGCTCTGCAGGTGAAGTCTCCCAAGAGCAGAGGAGAGCAGAGGGGCAGGATCCCCTCTCTCCATCTCTTCCCATGCTGCTTTGGATGCAGCCCAGGCTGCCCTTGGTCTTCTGTGCTGGCATTGCCCATTGCTGGCTCCTGTCCACCTTCTCCCCAGCCAGTACTCTGAAGTACTTTTTTGCTGGTCTGCTCCCCAGCTCATCTTTCCCCAGCCTCGATTGATATTGAGGGTTGATTTTACAAGCCAAAGTCCCAGAATTCAAAGTCTGGAATACTCTTTATTTTAAAAGAGAAGGCAGTAGGTGGAAGGGTTCTGGTTGGACTCTCCTCACCTGGTTTCCAGTGGTGATCTTAGTGATAAAACAATCACAATTTTGCAACTCCCTGAAAGTCTGAAACCTACTCACAGGGGTGCTGAGTAGCAGGAGAATAACCGGCAGGGCTCTGGAGGAGCTGAGCAGTACTGGCTTTGAACCTTACAGCTACAATCAGCTCTGTGACTGAGCACCTGAGGAAAATGCTAGGGCTTGATTGCATCAAGCAGTGGGAGCTCATCAGCATGCTTGGAGGGATCGGTCGTGGGGAAGTTCTCACAGGCTGGTAGTTCACATGGAAGCTGAAGGAGCCTTAAGCCCTGGGAAAGGAAGGCTCCCTTCTGCCTTGCTGTGGTGCTGTGGTGTGAAAAGATGCTTTCTGGTTGGACCCCTGGATCTGCATTTGCTGTGCCCAATCTTTTCAGTCAATGAGCCAGTGATGTGCTTTGTGCCCAAGAAGGTCACTGGTGCATGGAGTGTGGCCAGCAGGTCACGCAGGGAGGTTCTCCTCCCCCTTACTCAGCCTTAGTCAGGCCACATTTGGAGTCCTGGGTCCAGTTCAAGAGAACAGGGAAGTGCCATAGAGAGTCCAGGGGAGGCTGCAAAGCTGCTGAGGGGCCTGGAGCAGCTCTGGGAGGAGCAAAGGCTGAGAGCCCTGGGGCTGAGAGCCTGCAGAAGAGCAGCCCCAGAGGGGAGCTGAGCAATGCTCAGCAAGAGCTAAAGGAGCTGTGAGGGGCAAGAGGCTGAGACTAGACTCTTGTCAGTGGTGCCCAGGGACAGGCCAAGGGGCACAAAGTGGCACCCAGAAGGTTGCAGCTGAGCAGGAGGAGAAAGTTGTTTGTTGTGAGGGTGCTGGAGGCCTGGAGCAGGCTGCCCAGAGAGGTTGTGGAGTGTGCTTGTGTGGAGAGCTTCCAAGGCCAGCTGGGCACTGTGCTGCTGGGCAAGCTGCTGTGGGTGCCCTGCTTTAGCAGGTGGGTTGGACTGGTTGATCCCCAGAGATCACTTCCAACCCCATCCTGCTGGGATTCCATGACATAGATGCCTCCTTCCTTGGGAGATGTTCTGTAACCAGCTGATGGCACAAGACTGCTCCTAGTTTTCCTGCCTTTTCAACCACCCTGTTGGGTGTTCCCTTGCTGCCACCTTTCCCAAGCACCAGGCTGGCTTGCAGAGCCTCTGCATGAGCAGCTGGGAGGGTTGTGGTAGAACTCCTTGGCTATGCTGTCTTATCATGGGCTGCTTCTGACTCTGTTTTTACATCACACAAAGAGCTGCTCAGTGTAACTGGTCCCAGTCTGTAGCTGGGCAGCATCTGAGAGTGTTCAGCTCCTGTCCAGCTGCCCTGGGGCAAACAGACACGAGGCTCTAGGGCTGCCTGGGCTACCCTGAACCTGGGCACACAGATCCCTGCTGCTGACAGCTTCAGCTTGCTGCTTGCCTGCTGAGTCACCTCCCTTTCTGGGGTTGAGTTGTCCTCCAAAGACAAAGGCTGTGCCCTCCATCTGCCATTGACCGGCAGGGCTTCTGACAGGCCTTGTTCTCCTGCTCTCTCACCTACCTGAAGTGCAGGAAACCTGTAGGGTGGAGTTGAGGCCAGTGAGAAGTGATCAGCTCCTCACCTTCCCAGCCTTTGTGGTGCCAGGTCCTCCATGCCATCAACCATCAACTGGGAGTCCACATTTTTGCCCTGGGAGTATTGCAGACAGCAGCAACAGCACTGGCTCCACCAGCCCAGCAGGGCCAGCTGGCTGCAACCAGCACTCTCCTGCTTGCATGGCTGGGGCACAGCCTACTTCTCTTCCTCGAAGGTTCCTCCTCCTGTTGTGAAATCCTGCTCGATAAGGCCCTCTGGGGTCATGTGAAGACCCACGTTTGCCTCCTGGCACTGTGGAGCTGTCTGCTGTGCTGCCGGGACTGCCTCAGCCAGCCAGTCCCTCTAGAGGTCCATCACACATGGCCTTCTGCATCTCCTCCCTTCTGCAGGGGTCTGAGCATGCCAGGCTCAGGACACTCATCTTGTTGAGACTCTGAATTGAACTCCAACACAGACCACAACCAGACCAAGGTTGGTTGCTCCCTGTGGATTCTGCAGAGCACCGACTTGTTCAGTTTTGTTCATGGGAGGTTTAGGACTGAAGCTTCCAGAGCTGTCACTGCTGAGCTGTATGTCCAGGCTGGGGGTTTTGTCCCCTGAAGGCCCTTGGCAGTGAGAGGGCAGCTCCAGCAGCACAAGGCTGGTGGCTATGGGGTGCAGATGAGCTGCAGTGCCCTGCAGTCAGTCTTGTGGCAGCCAGGTTGAGCTGGCAGGACAGGTACACATCTGCATCAGTCCTTTCCAGCAGCTCAGCACCTGCAGAAGCTTGGCCACACAGCCCCTGTGTGTCCACAAGCAATGCAGCACACTGCAGCCACCCTCTGCCCTCACTCAGGGGGACACTTGGGGACAGTGTAACAGGGCAGTCCTGGCTTCCTTGCTGCCTCCATGGCCAAAGTGCTGCCAGACCTTCCAGGTGGGCACACTCATGCCAGCTGAATGGTGGGAAGGCTGAGAGATGTCTTGTTCCTGCGGGTCTGGCTGCTTGTTTGTCAGGACCGGGCAGGAAAGGGCTGCAGTGAGGGTGTGACCCTTACTGAGCAACTGGGAGGCCTCACAGGGACCCACCCTTGAGACAGAGCCAGAGGAAAGCTGATCTCAGCAGGTCCACAGCTCGCACGTTTGTTGGTACTGCCTGAGGAGCTGCCTCGCTGCCACTGCTCGTCATGACCTGTGTGCCTGCACTCATTGAGCTTTCTCCTAAGTGCCAGGAATCACAGAAGCACAGAATTCCAGGTTGGAATCTGGTCCGACCTTTCTAGGTGGCAATCCAGTTGAAATGAGCCTGCCCAGTACCCTCTCAGGTTGAGTCTTCCGACTGCCCAGTGCAGGGCACTCCCCTGCTGCCCCTGGGAGAGGATTCCAGTGTCTGGCTGTGTCCATGGGGCGAACATTTCCTTCTGGAGTCTAGCAGGAGTCTCCCCAGCAGTAGCTTGTCCTCATCAGCCCTCTTCTCCATGGGACTCCTTGGACAAAGGGGAATCTCCATCCTCCTGGGAGCCACCCTTGATGTACTGGTCCATGGTGATAAGGTCTCTAAGCCTTCTCAGGGAACACCAGGCACAGCCCCTACACAGCAGCCTGAGCTTGCTCTCTTCTGGGGCAGGGAAAGGCAAAGCACTTCTCAAAGTGACAACTTCACCCATGGGTTGTGCACCCAGGTTTGGTCCTCACTCATGAGCTGTTGACCCCGGAGGGGGCAGTTTGACTGTAAGGACTACAGGGCTCTACTCAGCTGTAACTCCTGCAGGGGCAGCTTCCTTCCCTGGTGACCAACAGCACAATCATGGCCAGAGTGTTGAAATTGCAGAAGTGGAAACCACTGAGGGTTGGGGGGTGGGGAATAACTGACCAGCAAAGGAAATGTGATTAACAGCTCCCACCCAGCCCCAGGGGCAGAGCTAGGGGCAAGCACTGAGGTTTCCAAGGAAGAGTCAAAGCAGCTCTCTTCCCAGGACGGCTGCTGACCTTGTGCTTAGTGCTCCTGGCAGTTTTGGAGCTGCCTCCAGCTTGAGCTAGCACCTAGCAGAGAATTTCTAGCCTGTATTTGGGCAGGGAGATCTGCTGCTCCTTCAGCTGGTGGGAGCAGATAGTGGCCCCAGCCTGCTCCCCAGGGTCAGAGCAACCTCCAGCTGCTGCTTGCCCCAGGCTGCCCTAACTCACAGTTTGCAAAGAGGGTCCAGGGCTCCCAAAAGAAAAGGGAAGGGCAAGCTCTGGGACCATAAACCAGCACAAACGAGCTCCAAGCAGAAGCCTTTGGCCCGAATTGTGTCTCCTGACCTCTGCAGTGATCCACCTCTGGCACAGCCAGAGCTGACTCGCAGGGGCTGGATCCCTGTTTCCTTGTACACACGGCCAGGGTACGCTCCCTGAGCAGCCAGGCCAGCCTGTTCCTGCCCTGCCTGTCAGATGCTTTCTAAGGCTGTTTCTAAGGGGTTAATCTTTAATCTTCACCCTGCTAACCAGAAGAGCTTGCAGAGGTTAAACGAGACTGGGACATGGCTGCTTAAGGTCCTGTTCCTTCCCCATCCCGGGAGGTTTTCAGAGGCACTGAGATGTAAGCCCCTGGGGCTGTTGAAAAGCAGTCAGCTGCAGGGCAAAGGAGTTGGGCCAGGAATGAGGAGGAACTGGGAAGGTTTGCATTTCCAGGCAGCGTTTTTCAGCAAGGTGCTGCAGGAGCAGCAGTGTTCCACAGCAAGCCCCCCGTGGCCTGGGCACTGCCATACCTGCACCTTTCCCCAGGTCACGGTACCAGCTCAGGGTCCCCTCTCACAAGGCTGCCTGCCCAGCAATTGTCCAGCAGGTCCCACTGCAAACCAGGAGTCTGCTGTGTGCTCTGAGTGCGCTGCCCTGGCCTCAGACCACCCCAGTGACCTTCTCTCAAAGCAATCTTCCCTGCCTCTGCTTGCTCAGGTTCACTGGAACCACCGTGGGAGGGGTCTCTCCTGAAAGCCAAAAATCTCCCTGTCCCAGTGACAAAAGCCTGCTGCTGACTGTCCCACAGAGGGACATACACCTGGCTTTAGACTATGCAGTCCCAGGAGCTCCCCAGGGAGGTCAAGACCCTCGGGCTGTCACGCCCTATCCAGCCACCCCAGCAAGAAGCTCCCTGCTTGCATCTCCCAGTAAGTGAATGGTGAAGAGCCAAGTGCCACAGCTCTGCCCAGCTGCTCCAGCAAACAGCAGCTTCCCTGCAAGCACAGAAATGGGGAGGGCTGGGCCATGAGAATGAGAAAGGCCTCAGGAAGAATCAGTGGCCTGGGTAACTAACAACAACAGGCAGCAATACAGGTTGGGGGCTGCCCTGCTGGGAAGGAGCTCTGTGGAGAAAGACCTTGGAGTGCTGGTGGGCAGCAAGTTCTGCATGGGTCAGCAATGTGCCCTTGTGGGCAAGAAAGCCAAGGGCATCCTGGGGGGGGGCATCAAGAAAAGTGTGTCCTGCAGGGCTAGGAAGGTTCTTCTCCTCTGCTCTGCCCTGGTGAGACCACACCTGGAATATTGTGTGAAATTTTGGGGTCCCCAGTTCAGGAGAGACAGAGACCTGCTGGAGAGAGTCCAGCAGAGAGCCAGGAGGATGAGTGGGGCACTTGAGCATCTCCCCTGTGGAGAGAGACCGAGAGCCCTGGGGCTGCTTAGTCTGGAGAAGAGAAGGCTGAGAGATCTCATCAATGCCTGTAAATACCTGAGGGTATTTACAGACAATGGCTCATCACCATTCACTCACTGGGACATGAGATTGGCTGAGGCCAATCTCTTTTTGGTGGTCTGCAGCAAGAAGTCAAGGATCAAGAGCTACAAACTGGAAGAGAGAAGGTTTCAGCTCCGCATGAGGAGAAACTTCTTTACACTGAGGGTGGCAGAGCTCTGAGCAGGCTCCCCAGAGAGCTTGTGGACTCTCCTTCTCTGAAGGCTTTCAAACCCACCTGGATGCATTCCTGTGCAGACTACCCTGGGGGATCCTGGTTGGCAGGGAGGGTTGGGCTGGATGATCTCTGGAGGTCCCTTCCAACCTCTAAAGTTCTGTGACTCTGTGACTCTGTGACACTCTGTGGGTGACTGTGGAGCCCCGACCACAGCAGGTGTCACTGGCAGCATCTGCACAGGCTTGCTCAACCCAGGGGCTGTGACTGAGCTCAGCTGCCCTGTGTCATCCTGACTGTATCAGCTGATGGGGAAAAAATCTCTGCATGGAAGAACCAGAGTGTTCCTCAGGAAGGGCCAGGACCACGCACCTCACCCCTCTGCTTTGTGCTCAGCCAGCTCACAGCCAGCTGCCCTGGAGAGATGGGGTGAGGATGGAGCCATAAGGACTCCTGCAGGAGGAGGAGGAACTCAAGTCCACTTTGCCTGGAGGTGTTTGGCTCACTGGAATGGTAGGGGTTGGAAGGGAGTGCTGCAGATTGAGTCCAAGTCCCTTTGCAGGGGCAAGGGTACAGGAACACATCCAGGTAGGGTTTGAATGTCTCCAGAGATGAAAACTCCACAACCTCCCTGGGCAGCCTGCTTCAGTGCTCCACTACCCTTAAATTACAGAAGTTCTTCCTCATGTTTAGGTGGAACTTCTTATGTTCAACTTTGTGCCCTTTACCCCTTGTCCTGTTGCTGGCCACCACTGAACAAAGCCTGGTCCCATCCTCCTCACAGCCACCCTTGAAGTATTGATCAGTATCGATGAGATCCCCCCTCAGGCTGCTCTTCTCCAGACTAAACAGCCTCAATTCTCTCAGCCTTTCCTCCTCACAGAGATGTTCCAGGCCCCTCAGCATCTTCATAGCCGTTTGCTGTCCCATCGAGTCCCTGTCCTTCTTGAACTGGTGAGCCCAGAACTGGACTCAGTGTTCCAGACATGGCATCACCAGGGCAGAGTAGAGGGGGAGGAGAATCTCCCTCAACCTGCTTGCCACCACCCTGGCATTAGTTAAGGAGCTGGAATCTGATCACTTCCCCCATGTCATGGGAGGTGTCCTCCCTTTCCCAGCACATTCCAGGGGTATCCTGCTGCTGTCCCACTCCAGTGGAAACTGGGGACAGCCAGGGATGAGGGCAGCCCCTGGCGTGTCCCCGCAGCCTGGCCCTGCAATGGGCTCTCATCCCTGGCTGTCCTCAGTTTCCACTGGGGACTAAAGGTTATGGTGTTTCCCCCATCCTCAGAAGACAAAAGACCCCTAAAGCTGGATATATTCCCACTGTAAATCCTTTGGGCTCTGAAACCCCCCCAGAGAGCGCAGTGTTCAGCTGCCTGTGCTGCCACCTGGCCTTCATGCCACAGCCATCCCCCCGCTCTGCCTTTCTGAGCCATGCCAGCAAGCTGACAATAAACAAAGTATACAAAATCATCTCCTTTGAATCTGTTCCAGATCTGCTGCTACTCTTTAATTTCTGCCCTGCACTTAAGGGATGAGCCAGAAAGAGGAACTGGTTGCTTCCATGTGCCCCGCACGGGTTTCCACTGAGTCTCCTCTGCCTCTTCCCCTTCTCTGAGCCACTGCCCCTGTCTCATCTGTTGTCACCCACGAACACTCTTGCCCCTTCCATCCGCGTCGGGGCTGTGTCTTCTTCAGCACCCAGTGATTAATGCCCTCATGCTTCTCTGCCCCCAGCCAAGAGCCCAAACTCCAGCTCTCCCTGCAGCCCTGCAGCGGCGCTGCCTGCTGAGCCCCAAAAGCACCACAGAGCAGGGGACTGGCCTCTGGGAACCCTGGGCTCCTGGTCCAGATCTACTGCTCTGATGACACTGAGCTACACAACAATTTCTCCTACCAAATGTCATCATCCTTAGGTATCTTGAGTGCAGCAGCAGTGGGCACAGCTGGAGCCTGCCTTTGGCTGAGGGCTGCGCTGCACTGCCAGTATAAATGTGAAAGGGCAGTAGGAATCTGCAGGTCACCAACTTCCTCCCTGATCTGCTGGGAACTTGCCCTGGACCCTCTGGAGATCTCTGGATTTCCTGGTGACATTTTCTCATTGCTGATGAAGACCACCTTTGATCGGGCATGATGGAGCTTCCTCCAGAGGAGGTGTTCGATGCCATACCCAGCATGGCCAAGGATGGCCATGGGGTGAGGACACCCCAACACCATCCCCTGCCCACCTCTGGCACCCCAGAGAAAGGCTGTGACAACCTCAGGCTGCCACAGACCATAGTTCCACCTGGACCTGTCTCTGCTTTCCCCAGCTGCAGAAACCAGAGACTTTTGTTCCTCTTCTTCTCTGCTGCTCTTTCTCTTCCCAGGCACGTGCAGAGCTGGCCCATCTGCCCCAGCCTGGCAAATCACAGTCTTGGGGCTGAGGCTGACAGTGAATCTTGTGCCTTTTCTTGTCTCTTCGGCAAGGCTGCCATAAAATAGTCTCCATGGGCTGGGTATGACCCTGGCTGCACTCTCTCTGGAAGTTTACAGGAGAGAGCTCAGCTTCAGCCCACCCTGGGATGCAAATTTTGCCCATCTGCACAGTTTTGGAGCACCCCAAGAGGAACAGAAACTCTTCTCTCCCACCACTGGGGCCTTTTCTGCTTTGCTGGGGCCTTTCTCGTTCCTAACAAGCTGCTCATTCTCGAGGAGGCACCCAGGCTGCTGGAAAACAGACACTGGCCTCCAAAGCCACCACACTGGCACAGCCCTGCGGGTACCACCTGGCCTCTTGCCCCAGTGCCAGGCTCCAGGCAACTCAGATAAGCAGATGTGTCCTTTGTCCCCACGATTGCCTAACTGTCCCCTCACTGCGGGTGCAATGCTCTGTGTTGTGGGAGAGGAGCTGCCTGCAAGGGAGCTGTGAAATCTGGGGAACAGAAAAGTGACTCAAAATAAGAAGGCTTCCTGCCTCACCCAGCAGCAGCTCCGGAGCCAGACAAGATCCATAGGCAGCTCCCATTCCCCAGCACATTCAGGCAGGTAACAAAGCCCTGAGAGGGAAATATCCCAGGCAAAGCAGGTTCCTGATCCCTGCCAATGTGTCTTTGCTAAAAAACAAAGTGGTGATCCAGTGCCGTTGGACTGGGCTCACCCACAGCACTTCAGGTGCTCCTGGGCAGCAAGGATGCAGCTGCTGCATCCTTCACCCAGCAGCTGGGCAGGGAGGTGAGCCTGTGGGGGTGCCCTGCTCTGACAGAAGATCATGGAAGCTGCTGGGGCCTGGAGCATGGTGCCCATGGATCCTGTACTTGGCACTGGTGAGGTCACACCTGGAGCATTTTGTGCAGTTCTAGGCCCGCTCACTGCAAGAGGGACATTGAGGTGCTGGAGCGTGTCCAGAGAAGGGCAATGAGGCTGGAGAAGGGCCTGGAGCAGCTGGGCTATGAGGAGGGGATGAGAGAGGTAGGGGTGTTCAGGCTGGAGAAGAGGAGGCTGAGGGCAGAGCTCCCTCCCAGCAGCCCTCCTGGCTGGAGTGAGGAGGGAGCAGCCTCTGCTCCTTGGTGGCAAGAGGCAGGAGCAGAGGAGCTGGTTCCAAGCTGCCCCAGGGGAGGTTCAGCCTGGATCTCAGGAAATATTTCTTCATAGAGAAGGTTCTCAAACATTGGCACAGGCTGCCCAGGGCAGTGCTGCAGTCACCATCCCTGGGGGTGTTCAAGCAGCCTGGGGGCTGGCACTTAGGGACATGGTTTAGTGGTGACCCTGCAGTGCTGGGTCAAAGGTTGGACTGGATGAGCTTGGAGAGCTCTTCCAACAAGACATTTTCTGTGATCCTGTGGTTCTGACCTGGGAGCTGGGGCATGGTGCCCATGGACACCTGCAGAAGCAGATTGAGATCAGGGTATTGCCAGCATCCACCCCAAAAACACATCTGCGGGAAACTTGTTCCCCTCAATAATTCAGAGAACAATTACTGGGGACAATCTAACCTTCTTTGGGCAGATTTCTTCACCCAGTCAACGACATCCTTTTCCGTGCCTATTAGTCAAGTCTGGCACAGATGTGGAAGGGAGGCACAGGAGGAAGGGGAGAGGCAGGGGTACAGTATCCAGTGAGCTCTGGAGGAGAGGAGCTTTGAGAGCTCCCAGCTGGCAGCCACCCAACCACCACCAGCACCAACACCAGCTCCATTTCATCTCTCATTACTGAGGGCTCCATAGGCACAAGAAGCCCAGAGCTGAGGCTGGCACAGCACAGCCCACCAGGGCAGCCAACCAGAGGCAGCATACCAGAGGTGCTGCTCCATCACCGTGCAGGCCCTGAGGCTGGAGAAGCCAAAAGCACTGCAGACATGCAGGAACACCTGGGAAGTGCCAGAGTGAGAGAGTTTAATTTGCTAATTAGTGGTGCAGTGCTCTGATGAGAGCTGAGCCTGGCAGGGGAGCAGAGGAAGGGAGGCTCCTGCCCTGGCACAGCTTGGAGCAGACAGGCAGCAATTTTCTTGGCTCCCTTGCTGCATGGCAGCAGCAGCTCTGCAGAAAAGCAGCAGATTCTGCCAGGCAGCCAGGCGTTTGTTTCCCTCTCTTTCTGCCAGCTCTGGGGGCTGAGGAAGAGTGGGCAGCACAAGGCAGGAGTGGGTTTGCAGAGGGGAAAAGAGTCCCAGCCCCAGAGGGCCACTGCCCCAGCCCAGTGGCAAAGGACAGATGGGGACAGCCTGACACACAGCTCCAAAGGAGCTTCCATCCAGGCAGCAGAAAGCCTGTGCCTTCACCTTTCCTGACAGAAACCAGCCCATGTTTTCTCCCCAGGACTGAGAGTAGCACCAAGCAACAACCCAACACGAGGCTGCTCTTCCTCGGTGCCCTGTGGCCCTGGTGCGCTGTAGCACCCTGTGGGTGCCCATTCTCAGCATCTGGCAGCACCTCCACCTCAAAAAAAAAGGTGGCTGCACAGCCAGAGTAGGGCACCCCAAGCCTTCCCTGCCCTGCCATGTCCCGCCCCCAGTGTGCTACTCATCCCCAGGGCTGGCAACTAAATATCCACAGGCAGGTGACTTCCAGCTGCATCCCAGGCCGGCTCCTGTTCTCCAGATGGGATGATGTCTCCATGGCTCCAGGGAAGGCAGCAAACATCACCTGCTCCTGCTAGCAGCTGGCAGGAAAACCCTGTGGTGTGGAGGCTCCAGTGCCAGATGAACCTGCACTTTGGGTCTACACTGCTCTGGGTGTGCCCACATGGGAGCACAGACTCACATCGTGGCTTCCACCACCAAGCACCCTTCCCACTGGCTTGGCTGGAGCTCGCTTCTGCCAGGTCCAGCAGCAGAGACAAGGTCCATGGCCTGTGCAAAGCACTGTCAACACACCTGGAGTTTCACACTGCTGGGCAAAGAGCTGTCACTGCCAGCTGCCAGTCCATGGGACAGCAGCACTCTGAGCCCCTTCCCACCAAGCATCATCTCTCCAAAACTGTCCCTCCAGCACGCATCAGCTGCTCCAGTGCCCCATTTGTCCCATAGAATAGAATAGAATAGAATAGAATAGAATAGAATAGAATAGAATAGAATAGAATAGAATAGAATAGAATAGAATAGAATAGAATAGAAGGATTAATGTCCCCTTATCTGCCTCATCAAGAGGTCTGCCTCTGGGTTTTGTCCCAGATAAGAAGGAGTTAAGAGTTCAGGATGGAAATGAGCTAATTGAGACCCAGGCAGAGCAGGAGAAACCTCTCTCGCAAAGGGCCCAAGGGCTGCCCTCCTGGCAGCTGCTGTCCCCCCGGGGCCCGAGGGAGCAGGGAGGAGATAGTGAACAGCCCCCCCCAGCCCCATGACTCCAGCCGTGTGACTCCAGCGAGATACCACAGCAGACACCGCACGAGGAAAGGCTCCAGCCCAGACTGCCCCATGGATGGGGGCTGTTTGCTGCCGAGGATGAGGGAGGTGGCTCCACTGCCAGCCCTGCTTTTCCCAGCTGAGCTCGACTGATCCCTTCCGACCCCTTCTCCAGCCCTGGCTGAGGGCCTGCCTGGATTGTCGTGTGCTGAGCTGTGGGGCCCTGGGATGTGTAGAGCATTTTTAATACATGAACAGCAATCCCCCTTGGGAGGACCAGAAAGCTAGGAGGATCCCCTGCCACAGCATCTCTGGCCCGCAGCAGTGTACCCCGCTGCAAGCACCTCCAAGACTGGACCTTCCAGAGGGGCAGGGTGCTCCCAGCCAGCTCTCCAGACTCCTTCGAGCCCTGCTTCATGACAGGGGCAAAGCCACTGGCCTAGCCGCCAAGGCAGGAGCTTGGAGCAGGTACAGATGCCCTGGCAAACAGCTGCTCTAGCTGCTCCAGTTTGGGCTGGACTCAGGGCAAATCAGCAGCTCTGCTCTCCCCACCACAGCACGGAGCAGCCTGCAGCTGGCTCCTGCCCACCAGAAGCAGTGGAGGAAAGCTGGAGCCCTGTGCCAAGCTGCTCTCCAGCATGTTTTGTCCAAGCAAAGATCAATGTGTGGTCTCAGAGTGGTGGGAAAGGCATCTGCCATAAGGCCACTCACAATGCACCACCCCCCTCCCAAAAAAAAAGGTAGGAGCACCCAGAGCCCACAGCCTCTGGAAAGCCTGGTTTTGCCTTCCTTGGGATGGGGATGAACAACCTAGGATGGGGATGAACAACCCAGGATGGGGATGAACACCCCAGGATGGGGATGGACAACCTAACATCTCCCTTCAGTTGTGCAGCAGGGTTAACCCAGCCCAGGTTGAAGGGCAGGACTGGAGATGGCAAATTCCAGCCCCCTAGAAGAACAAATCCACACCTTTGGTGGCAGCCTGGTAAGCCTCTGCCTGGCGTTGTGGGGAGGGGGAGCTGCTGTGGGAAGTGATTTGGGGTGCACTGCCTCTGGGCTTCTGCCTCCTTGCCTTTGCCTCCCAGTTCTCTGCTGGAATTTGTCCTCTCTTTGTGGTCATTCCCCTGAGGAAGAAACTATTCCTGCACCTCCACAGGGCAGAGCCTCAGGTGACCCTGCTTGGGAGTGGCAGTGGGGCCAGTGGCACCTCAGGAGGGGCTGGGCGAGGAGCAGCTCCCACAAGAGTAGAATGGACCCAGCTCCAAGGAGCAGGGTAAGAAAGACCCAGCCAAATGGTGCCCACCTCTCCAGGGTCTGCATAGGAGGCCTGGCTGCAGCAGCAGGGCCAGGGATGGCAGAAATGCTGCATCTTTACCCAGCAAGAGTGCAGAAAGGATTGAGGGTCACTAAATTACTCCTGGGTGCTCCCTGCAGCTCACCTGGAACCTGGGCACAGCAGAGAGCCAAACAAGGTTACACCTCCTGTCACCAGCATCCAAATAGTCCTTTCCCTGCTTTGCCACACATGGGCTTCGTGCACCCTCATGCACCTCATCCTCACCCACTCCACCCCATCATGGCCACACCTGGGGCAGCTGGTGTGGCTCAGGGGGAACCCCAGGAAGATGCTTGGCACACAGTCCTTCCAGTGTCCTGTCCAGGGCTGTGTGGGTTGGATGGAAGGAGACAGGTGTTCCCACTTGCAGCACCTACACCTTCCCCAGGTGCATACTCCAGAGACCTCATTGCTGTCTACAACAACCTGAAAGGACATTGTGGAGAGCCTGCTGCTGGTCTCTTGTCACAGGTAACTGGAGGCAGAACAAGGAGGAATGGCCTCAAGCTGAGACTGAGTAGGTTTAGATTGGACATTAGGAAGAAGTTTTTCATGGAGAGAGTGGTCAGGCACTGGAATGAGCTGCCCAGGGAGCTGGTGGAGTCACCCAGCCTGGATGTGTTTAAGGGTGATTTGGATGTGGTGCTTCGGGCTATGGTTTAAGGTGAATCTTGTAGAGTAGGGTTCGAGGTTGGGCTTGGTGCTCCTGAGGGGCTTTGCCAACCTGGGTGTTCCTGTGATTTTGTGAAAGGGAGGAGTGTGTTTGCACTGGCACGTGCAGCAGGAACCACACCAGCCCCACCAGGACCTCTCTTTGCCTTTGACTGGCCAGACTGAGACACTGGGGATGAGCAGGGCATAGGGGGGATAAATAAATACAGGGCACTAGGGAAAGATAAAATGAGAGCACTTGGAAGCAAACTCTGTCAAAAGCATGACAAAAAAACCTTTCTATGAATCAGAAATTCCTGGTGGAAACCCAAGCCATGAATATGCCTTTAGTGCTGGAGAATCATGAAATGGTCAGGGTTGGAAGGGACCTCTGGGGTCCAACTCCCCTGCCAAAGCAGGGCCACCTAGGGCAGGTCACACAGAAACACACCCAGAACTGAGACCCAGGCACAGTGAATGAGTCCCAAATGAAGAGCATGAGAGGAGGAGGAGGAAGGGGACAAGAGGGCTTGGCTGGAGGTGCTCATACCTGCCAGGACTTCGGGTGTGACCGCAGGGGCAGAGATTCCTGGCATCCCGCAGGGTCAAGGAGAGAAGCTCAGCCCTTAGGGGCCCTTCCTGCAGCCGTGGTGTCCCCTGAGTGCTGCTCCCATGCCCCACGAGCTCGCTACTACAAGGAGGCTCTTTGTTGGGCAGCAGTGGGAGCCACAGGGCCGAGATGGTGCCAGATGGTCTGTGAGAAACCACTGGCTGGCAGGGAGCAGCGGGGCCAGGGGGCCTGACTGGCACACAGCAGAGATGGCAGCATGGCAGCACGTGGGGGAATGTGAGCCACTCTGTCAGGCTGCCAGGGCTGCCCAGCGGGGCCCAAGAGTGGCACAGGGACACCTTGGTGGCAGCAGGTGCCCAGAGGCACAGAGAGAAAAGCATCATCTGGGGGCTTCTAAAATTCGCCCTGCTCCCTGGGTCCCTGCTGGAGATATCAATGCCAGTGCAAGCTCTCACCTGGCACCACATCAGCACTCTCCAGAGAATGGCTTGAGGGTGGTGACTGGGCTCATTCCCACCAGCCAGGGTGCTCAATGTCATTCCCTGCCCGGGCTCTGCACCCTGCAGAGACCCTTTGCTGCAGCCAGGCCAGGCACTGTGTTTGAAGAGATGCCTGCTCTGGGTGAGCCAAGCAGGCACTGGGCTGGCACAGACCTCAGCAGCAGGACAGGGATGAGGCACCCACGGTCCCTGTTCCCCTCACCAGCCCAAATTTGTTGGACAATTTGCCAATGCCACCAGTACCTGAGCAATGAGAAATTCACCCAACAGACAATTGCACCAGACCTCTGGGTCAGGGATTGTCCTCACCCTAGTGAAAGGCTTCCCCATGTGAACTGAGGCTGCTGGAGATGCTGGTTGGTGACCACAGCACCAATGACAGCACCATGGTGACAAACTACACCTCCCAGTGTGCAGTGCTGCAGGAAAGGCACCATGGTGCTGATGGTAGCAGCAGTGATGGTGCTGGTGGTAGCAGAGGTGCACTCCACCCATGGGACCCATAGCCCCTGCACCCACCTCTGCCAGGACCTTGGGTCCTCCCTGGGGCTCTGACTCCCAGCAGTGCCCTGTAGCCCTCTTCTCCTTCCCACCAGCTGTTTGTCAGCTTGTCCCTGTGACAGGCCCCCATGAAGACCTGGTGGCCCCAAGTCTGCCCCAAGCCCATCTCCTCCACCAGTCTGATGCACCGTGAAGCTGGTCCCCAGTCAGTGCCTGGCACCTCTGCAGGCTGCAGCACTGGGGCTGATTGTGCTCAGCTAGCAGGCAGGGAATTTGCCAAGCAGCATTTAAATGCTGTTGTCACCTTCCCTGGGAGCTTTGATAAGGCTGAGGTGTCCAGAAACATGGCAGCAAGGGGGAAGGCTGAGTGACTCTCAATGAATGAAGAGATCTGGTACCTCTGGAGATCAGAGCAGCAGGATCTGCAGCAAAAGCAGTGCAGGCAGCTGCTGCTGAACACCCCCAAATCCAGAATTAGGATGGGTTTTCCCAGGTAACAGAAGCAGATTCAGTCATCTTTTCAGGAGGGGCTCTAGCAGCGTCTCTGGGGGGTTTTGGGATGAGGTTAGCTCAGAGGGAGGCTGCCTGCACCTGTGTCGGGGGTGGGTGGCAGTGCCCATTATGGGGCGATACTGTAGCTCAAACCCAGCCCAGCTCTTCCCTTGCAGCCCCTGGGGTAAGGATGGGCCAGAAGCACTGGGCACCACCTCACAAGGGAGCAGGAGACATGCCAGGGAGATGAGCAGGAGAGATGCAGAACACCAGTGGCATGCTGCCAGGACTGGCCCCTAGGAGGAGGTGGAGTGCAGGGGTAGGACCCCCAGAGGGGATCCTAAGCCAGCAAGACCCATGGGCACAACTGTGGGGAGCTCAGGACAGGGACAGAGACAGGGTACCTGAGGCATAACATGAAGATAGAGCACAGGGGATGTGACATATGGCACCCACCGTGGGGCACATGGGACATGCAATGGTTTGGGTTGGAAGGGACCTTAGAGATCATCTAGTTGTAACAGGGCTACAGGATGTTGCACAGAGGACACACCACAGCCAATGTGGCACTTGAGACATGGCCCGTGGGACAGAGGGCACGGGAGATGGCATAGAGGATGTGCCATCCAGCAAGACCTGGACAGACTGGAGAGCTGAGCACAGAGGAACCTAATGAGGTTCAATAAGGCTAAGTGCAGAGTCCTGCACCTGGGGAGGTTGGGAGGTGATCTGGTGGAGAGCAGCCCTGTGGAGAGGGACCTGGGAGTGCTGGTGGAGAACATCCATGGCACAGCAATGAGCCCTGCTGGCCAAGAAGGCCAATGGGATCCTGGGGTGCATTAAGAAAAGTGTGTCCAGNGTCCCAGAGCACTGGCACAGGCACCCCAGAGAGGTTGTGGAGTCTCCTTCTCTAGAGACTTTGAAGGCCTGTCTGGATGTGTTCCTGTGTAACCTGAGCTAGATTGTATTGTATGGTCCTGCTGTGACAGGGGTTGGACTCGACGATCTCTTTGGGTCCCTTCCAGCCCCTAATATCCTGTGATCCTGTGCCACGGGGGATGTGTGTAGGATAAATGCCCAGCTTACCTTGGGACTGGATCTAACGTGTCAGGAGCAAGGGCGAGATGCTGAGAGCAGGAGGTGTTGATGTTATTCCTGGAAAGGAAGATCTGCAGAGCTGGCCTGCCAGTGGCTGAAGAAGGGAGTCTTGTGAAGATAAGGTGGCTCTATTTTGGCTAAAAGTATTGAACCAAGGCTAAAAGCTCAACCGACAAACCCACATACTTGCAGGAGAAACTTCAGAGGCTACAGCAGCTGAGCAAAGACCTTCGCCTAATTAACTGCAGTGTTAATGTTCAAGTTGACATGAATGTGTCACCCCACTGTCCACTCAAATCATGCTGCACGTCACCTACAAGGCAGAGAGAGTCAGGATTAGGGTGCGACAAGCGAGGAGAGGAACATTTCTGTGCAGGAGGGAGAGATTGTGGATTTAGCAGAGACCAAGATGGTCAATGGGCTATGCTCCTCTTCCTCCAGCCAAGCCAGGGACACCTCCTCAGTAAGAGCTGTGCATTCAGTGCACAGCTGGACTTTTGCTGCACTTTTATCCCACATTAGTGTTGCTGCAAGGATTGTCATTTCCCACTGTGTCGGATCTTACCCATGAGGTGTTCACTTCGACTCAGTGCCTCCCAGTCAGTGTCTTCCTCCCCAAGCAATCCGCAATCTGTTGTACCCATTGCATTAATAAATTAAACTTACTCGTTATTTTAATTTGCTGAACTTGTGTCAGTGCAAGGCCTGGAAGAGTTCCAAGCGTGGGGGTCCTACCACCTCACCTGTTCCAATCATCCTCACTGCAAAAATAAAATATTCTTTAAACTAGTTTAAATCTCTCTCTTTTAGTTTAAACTTCTTGTCCTGTGACCCCTGTCACAACAGGCTCTGCTAAAAAGACTTTTATAGACTCCTTTAAGGGCTGAAAGGCCACAAGGGCTCCCCAAGAGCCTTCTCTGCTCCAGGTTTGTTGAATCAATGTCAAATACGTTGAAATAGATTTCTGCAGGTAAGATGGGATGGGGCTCTGAGCAACCTCATCTGCTTAAAGATGTCAGTGCTGACTGCATGGGGCTTGGCTAGGCCTTTTTATAGGTCACTTCCAATCCAAAGCATTCCACAGTTCTACATCCCTATTGGGGCACTGGAAAAGAGGCAAAAGTTAGTTTTGTCAAAGGGTTCCAGTAAGAGTCCTGGGGCTCTGAGACAGGAAGGCATTAGGATCCTACAAGCTACAGGACAACGTGGCACCAAGGATATGGCACATAAGAGAAAGGACACACCATGGGGCATGTGGCACCGGGGGCATGGCTTCGAGAACGGTTTGAGTTTGGAAGGGACCTTCAAAATTAGCTAGTTCCAATCTTCCTGCCATGGGACAGGAAACAGAGGACATGGCATATAGGATGAGGCATCAGGGATGCACATGTGGGAGAGGGGACACACCGTGGGGATGTGGCACCAAGGACGCAGCATGTGCGAGAGCGGACACACCACGGAAGCCGTGCTACCGGAGCCAAGACAAGACAGCACACGGCAGGCGATGCCGCAGAGGACACCAAACAGGGAACACAGCCAAGCCCCGCCCCGGCCCCGGCGCCCCCTGCCCGGGGAGGACCCGCGGCAGAGAGGGCGGAGCCTCCCTCCGGCCCCGCCCCTTATGCTAATGAGCGCTGAATCACGCTCCGCGGGCCGCGGCCGCCGGCAGGACTCAACCACCGGGGGGGGGAGGAGGAGGAGGAGGCCGAGCAGAGGGGCTCGAAGCTGACCGGCCCACTCGTTGGCTAAGTGCCCCGCTCTCCAAACGGGGTGCGGCGAGAGCAGCGAGCACCGCTCGTTCCTGGGGGCGACACCAGGGACAGGCGTGGGAA
>VWYK01083286.1:66344-81154 GCA_013399775.1 Semnornis frantzii | reverse complement strand
CGCGCCCGCCGCCTCCGCGCCCGCCGGGCTGGGGCCTCACTGGCCGACACTCGACTGTGACCTTACCGTGCGCCGGCGGGGGGGGGCTCCGGCTGCTGCGGTGATACAGCTCTGCCCCTCCGAGCCAGCCTGGCGGGGCTCTGCTGTCCGGAAGGGTTGCTCTGGCTCTCCCGGGGCTGCGTGGAGCACTCTGCTGTGAATGAGATAGAGCTGCTCTTTAAACCATTCATCTCATCTTGCAAGACCAATTTTGAATGGGATTAAAACCTAAAATGAATTTTAGGAGTGAAGTCAGCGTTAAAGATCTTAGCGACATTAAAGGGAACTGCTGGGGCCTCACCTTCCCTGCCAAATGGGAGATGCAGGAAGCACTGAAAAAGGGAAGCTCTGTTCTTGTGACCATCCATCTGCTTCTGAAGTCACAGAGGTTCGGTGCAGAGGAAATTGGGTCATGCTATGGCATCCTTCTCCCCATTGAGGATCTCTTGTATAGAGGCTGACAAGCGCTGGTTTGTGTTAGAAGGAGCATCCTCTGATGCTTTTTCTCTCTCAGAGCATGAGTAAACCTTCTGCAGAAGATAATTGCAGCTCCTAACTGAGTCCTTACTGCTTTCTTCAAGGTGCATCCTTGCTGTTCAGTTCTAGGTGCAATATGGAGAAGACTTCAGGTAGTTTGTCCTAGACGCAAGGAATTCAGCAACCAGCAATGGATCTGTCTTTCTCCTTGAAAGGTTCACCCAGTGTCCCCCTGCGTGTGAGTGTCCTGACTGGTCTTCACCTGGCAGCTGGGCAGTGGAAGCACTCAAGTACTGAGCTGGCAGTAGCTTCCCTGATCAGTAGCTGCCGATGTGCTTGGGGTCTCACTGTGTTAAAGCAGGCTCTGGTAACTGGCTCTGGAAGGCAAAATGTATGGCAGCTGCTCTCAATTAGTATGGCAGATTAAACTGTGTAAATAGCCAGGTGGACAGTGGATTAGAAGTAGCCTTGGAGAGGAAACTGTCCTGTACTGGTGGTGTCACCACTGACTGGTTTCACACCAGCTGTGTTCATACCTTTAACCTCTGCAAAAAATGGAAGCCTTGTCTGGCTGTGTGTAGTCTTGCTGACAGATGGCCTGTGTTCAGGGCTGGCCCTACCACCTCAGTTGAAACCTTGTGCTGAGGACTTGTGTAAATATGGTTGGAATGCCGTATGGAGGAGCCAGGGACTGGGGACCTACCTGCCTCTTGGTTAGCAGAGATGGCAGAACAACCAAAGACCCGGTTGCTTGTTGGAAAGAAGTCAGCAGATCATTGCCTTTTGTACAATAGCTAGGATTAAGGTCCTAAATACTGAGCCTTCTTCCTGGATCATTGGATGCCTCTTGTAAATGGAACTTGAAAGCAAAAGAAGGTGCTTGGGTGCCTTTTCAGACATTTGGTTTGTGATGTGCAGGCTTGCTTCAGTGGAGACATGAGTGAAGGATGCAGAGTTGAGTCAGTATCTGAACAAAAGCTCCAGGTGTTGCTTGTCAGATCTGGACTAGAAGGGAAGGGCTTCCTGGAAGCTGTGGGCTTGAGAGTGTGGTGCTGTGGGACTGCAAGCTGAAAGGAAAGGCTGGGATAGCTCATTCAGAGGAGACTTGGCACCTGCCATATTGCTGCTGGTGGGCAAGTGGACCTTGATGGAGACAGTGTCAGATGGTGCTGATACCAGCAGGTTTGAGCTGTGAAGTTGGTCTCTTATTAGGGTCTAAGTGCATCCGATGGGGCCAGTCAGTGGAGCAACAGGTTGTAGATATTGTTGATGGAAATTATTTCTTGATGTGAACATCACTGAAGTGCTCGTTCAGCTGAGCATCTTGGACTTAGGGCACTATGGCAGAGGTGTCAATACAGGATAAATTTAACTTGCAGTGTCACATAGCTGTGATGTGTTCTGATGTGGATTGGACATCAGCTGTTACAGAAGCCCCCTCTGGCTTGGGAGCCAAGCCTGTCCAGGCAAGCAGTGTAAAACCACCTCAAATTGTGCTGATGTTAACTGCAGCCACCAGGTCTGACTAATGCTGGAGCCAAAGATCGGATTCCTGCAGAACTTGTCATTCTGAGACCTGTTTCTAGTAAACATGCTCAGGTTTGACACTGTCCTGGCTAGTTTGATGTGAAAACAAGTGACTTCATGCAGTGCTGTTTGGGGTTTGAACATTAACTGCTGATGGTAAATGGATAGCAGAACTTGTTCTGATCAGTTACTACTGATAGCAGCTAGAAATACTAAAGCAGGCTGCACTGACCTTGGCTATCTTGGAGCCTGCTTTATTTGTTTACTGATTGCTACTTGTTCTGATGGCTGAAGTTCCTTTATTTCCTCTGTAAAACGTGGCTGGCTCACTGTCATGTGCTATTGAGTGTGCAAATTATGATGGCTTTTCCATGCCACTTGGGCATACCAAAAAGGAGAAGCATGGTGTTGGACAAAACTGTCTGTTACTGTGCTTGCTGAGGCTCCTTGCACAAAAGGAGTTGGGGTGTCCCACTGTGACCCCCAAGGTGTGATGGTTTTACTTAGATCTGTACTCTCTGTGGGCTTTCAGTGCCTTTGATGCCTTCACCATGGAGCATCTGGAGGCCTAAGAGAAGGGGTCTTACCAGCAACTTAAGCTTAGTCTTGTGTCTCCTCACTGATGCTGCAGAGCTGATGAAGTAGCTCTGGAACTGCAGATGCTGCAGCAGTTGTGGAGCTACTGAGGGGCCCCCATGGTGAACTGGCAGGCTTCTGATGGAACTGACAGTGCTGCACAGTCTGATTCCAGAAGGCTTCGTGGCTATAAACAACTTGCAGCCTTGGAGGCAAATGACACCTGTGCTTCCTAAAATACCATCTCTTGAGGGGTGGAAGCAGCAGACCTCATCCTAAGAGCTTGCAGACTCCTTAGCTCTAGCTTGCAGTAAAAATGAGAAGGCAGAACAAAGAGAAGCTGAAGGCAATCTTCTGTTCCAGATCATTAGACTCTTCCAAAGCATCAGGGCATGGCCAGGAGAACTTACTGGGTCAGGACTCTGAGCTACTAGGCTGTCTGCAGTAGAGACCAGCTTAAGCACTGATCCTCAGCAGCAGGTAGATAAGTGGCTTTGGAGGTGTGAGTGCTGTGACAGCAGCAACCCAGATGGCAGTATCCCTGCAGCTCAATTGGAGTAAGGGAAGACTTCTTACCACAAGCATCACTTCCACTTGGTGAATGCCAGCCTGGGATCATCTGAACACCAGAGCAAGGACCAGGATAACCACTGGCTCAAGCAGAGATGCTGCTGCTTATACAGTGGCTCCCAGGTGTAGCTGAGGGGACTCCTGACTTGCCCTGAAGTTGCTCTAGGCCACAAAGGGTGCAGAACTTGCCCCTTGGAAGACTGAGAGCAGCAGTGCAGATAAATGCCAGTTGCCTCAGGACTTCAGTCAACTTCCTTTTATTCCCCTTCCTAACTAAGCCTCTACTTTCTGTCCAGAGCCTGAATGACTTCAAGCAGTGGCTGCAAGCTGCAGTCCTCTCCAGTCTCCCAGGCTGTTTGGTGGTGTTTGAAGCAGTGATTTCACAGCAGTGTGCTCCCACCTGCTTGCTGGCTCCACCAAAGAGTGAGGCACAACTTGCTCAGCTTGTTTCCTTCAGACTCTGAGCCTTGTGACTGGCCCCAGGAGCATCTGCTGGATGCAGTCAGATGACCTTGGCTTTCCCATGCTTTGGAAATGAAACACCTTAGCAGTGGATGTCTGCTGCTGAGTGCTGTAAGGTGCTCTTAGACCTGCTAGATGGAGTGGCCTTCTGCTAGCTGCTCTGCCAGTCAGTACTTGGGGTACAGTGGTCCACCCAGTCTGAACAGCTCATCTTGAAGGTGTGTGGGGGACCTGTGTCATGATAAAGAACATGAGTGGACTTGGCTTGCAGAAGAACAAGCCTGTACTCTGTGGTGTGAAGCATCAGCCTTACCATAGTTGGTAAAACTGCCTCATGTGCCATGACAGACAGTCCAGAGTGCCAGCTGCCTGACAACTCTTCCTTGGACTGTTGCTACTACAGTTTCTAGAGGAGCTGGCAGACCCCAAGAAGCTGCAATAGATGGAGTCCCCATCCCTGGAGTTGTTAAAGACATGGGCATGGCACTTGAGGACCTGGTGTAATGCCTATGGTATTGTGTTGATGGTTGGGGTTGATGTGGGAAGAGCTTTTCCAAATGAAACAGTTCTGTGATTCTGTTTCCAAATACACTGAACAAGACAATGTCCTGCTAACCTGGCAGGTTGCTGATGGTTCTGGGCTTATTTGAAATCACTCCCAGCCTCTCCTGACATTAGGGGAGAACCAAAAGTATGCTGGCTGCCCCGAGCCTCTAATGGGTGGCTCAAAGGTTTTTTCAAACCTACAACTTCTGTAGGGCACCTTACCCATTTACCCCCTCCAGTTACCACCAGGGCACTGGCTATAGCCAGTCCTGAGTCAGTCTGAGCTGTGTTTGCATGGGCCCCAAATACGGTTGCACTGACCTGGCTGCCTCTCTCCCCTCGAGATGCAGTTGGACATAGCAGCAGAGTTTTTCCAGCCATGGAGTATCCATTACAGTAACCTGAGGTAAAGCTTGGTGTATTTGTGTTCACTGTGGTGGTGTGGAAAAGACCTTAGAATAACCTCTGGGAAGAAGCCTGTTTCTTTGAGAACATCCAAGTTTCTGGCATGGCAAAAAAGACTGTTCTTGAGCACTGTTGAGCCCAGGTGATTGCCTCACAATGGTTCTCCAGCCATGTAAGAACAAGCTGCTTGAGGATGAGCAGGCATGGAGGGGAGCTCGTGCTTGCTGTGAGGGAAGCCTGCCTATGGCACACAGGACAGCCCATTGGGTAAGGGATTAGTTCCAAAAGGTGCCAGATGGAAGGAGTCATCCAGAAGGTGCTGGCAGTGACCTAGGGTCTAGTGATGGAAAGTTTGACCTGGAGTAGCTCACTTCATGATGCAGAGGAACTCTGCTGGGCAGTGCTCTGGAAATCCGTCACAGCTTGCAGTGTGCAAACCTGTTTCTTCCTGCTGGGGAATGGGAGGAGTGGCTTCAAAGTAGCTTGGCAAAGGGGGATATGGGGTACTGGTCAACAGCTGACTGAGCAAGTCAGCAGTGTGCTCAGATGGCCAAGAAGGCCACTAGCATCCCAGTCTGGATCTGCAATGATGTGGCCAACAGGAGCAGGGAAGTGGTGCTGCCCCTGCACTGGGTGCTGCTGAGGCTACGCTTTGAGTACTGGGTTTGGTTTTGGGCCCCTCACTCCCAGAAGGACATTGAGGGCTGGAGCAGGTCCAGAGAAGGGCAAGAAAGCTGGGGACAGGTCTGGAGAACAGGGCTGGGGTGGAGCAGCTGAGGAAGCTGAGGTTGTTCAAGCAGAAGAAGAGGAGGCTGAGGGGAGACCTCATTACTCTCCACAACTCCCTGAAAGGAGGCTGGAGCCAGGTGGGAGCTGGCTGCTTCTCCCAGGTGACAAGTGAAAAGACAAGAGGAAATGGTCTCAAGTCTGCAGAACCCATGCAAGGCTCTGGGTAACAGCCTGTAGTGAGGAAATGTCCTGTGAGCTGACTCTGAGCTCCCTTAGTTGCCAGATTAACCTCCTGGGTGAGGAGCACTGTAACCATAGCTACAGAAGCTTGGTCCTATGCCTGGACCAGTCCATGGGCTGCTCCAGTGCTGGCAGTGAGGGTCAGAGGCAAGCTCTTACTGATGGTCCTGGCAGTGGCAAGACCACAGCTCACCTTCAGTCCTCACTGAGGCTTACCTACATGGGAAGCTACTCTCAGCTCACACTTCACCTTGGAGCTGCACAGCTACACCACCTCTGTTACTGCTGCTGATTCATAGAAAGGTGCAGCTGTGGCAAGGGGCCAGGCAGAGTCTCCCCACCCCACTGGGACTGGATTTTTCAGGAGCAGTCCTAAATCAGCTTTGGCTTAAGTTCAGGGAGTTACTCTTCAGAAGTATTTCAAAATCAGTTACCTTTGAAACAGGCTTATTGGGAATAGGTGGTCTGGAATGATGTGCAAAAAAACCTCTCATCACTCTTGACACCATTGAACTTGTCACTGGCAGCTTCTGCCTAGGGACTAGAATGGTTTTCTTATGTGACCAAGCCAGGTAGGTGAAGTGTTGCAGCTTCTGCTGCCAGGTAAATGTTCTGATAGTTCTTTCTCTTTGAAGGTAGTGTTGCAGTTTAGCTGATCTGATGGAGCTCTATGATCTAATCAAACACAATGTCTCAAACAACAGCAGTGGTACAGCTCTTGGGGATCCTGCCCCTCTGCTCTAGGGAGACCTCATTTGCAGGGCTGGGTCCTGCTCTGGGCCCCTCACACAGGGAGGATATGAAATTGGGAAAGGATCCAGGGGAAGTCGTGAAGATGATCAGAGGGCTGGAGAACCTCCCCTATTGGGGACAAACTGAGAGTTGGGGCTGTTCAGCCTCGAGAAGAGCAGACTCCAGGGAGACCTTAGAATAGCCTTCCAGTACCTGAAGGGGCTGCAGGAGAGCAGCCACTTGTCCTGACTTTAGTGACAGGACAAGTGGCAATGGCTTTGAGCTGGAGGAGGGGAGATTTAGATTGGAGATCAGAAGTTCTGTACCCCAAGGCTGGTGGGACACTGGAGCAGGTTACCCAGGGAGGTGGTGGAGGCCCTCTCCCTGGAAACATTCAAACATTCAGGTTTGATGGGGCTTTAAGCAACCTGATGTAGTTGAGGATGTCCCTGCTGAGTGGAGGGCTGTTGGACAAGATTACCTTTAAAGGCTTGTAGAATCATAGAATTGTAAGGTTGGAAGGGACCTCAAAGATCATCCAGTTCCAACCCCCTGCCATAGGCAGGGACACCTCCCACTAGTACAGGTTACTCAAGGCCTCGTCCAGCCTGGTCTTGAGCACCTCCAGGGAGGGAGCAGCCACAGCCTCCCTGGGCAACCTGTTCCAGTGCTTTACCACCCTCACTGGAAAGAACTTCCTCCTGACATCCAGTCTAAATCTCCCCTCTGCCAGTTTAAACCCATTGCTCCTAGTCCTGTCATTACAAGACCTTGTCAATAGTCCCTCCCCAGCCTTCGTGTAGGCCCCCTCCAGATACTGGAAGGCTACTCTAAGGTCTCCTGGAAGCCTTCTCTTCTCCAGGCTGCAGAGCCCCAACTCTTGTAGCCTGTCCTCATAGGAGAGCTGCTGCAGCCTCTGAGCATCTTTGTGGCCCTCCTCTGGACCTGCTCCAACACTTCCATGAAAGTGAACCTGCTCCTTCCAACCTGTTGCATTCTGTGATGCTTCATTCACATCTCACAGGAACTACCAGCCAGGATGTACAGGAGGATTGCCCCAAGTGCCCAGCAGGTCATAACTGGAGAGCTGTGCGTTTAGATGGCTGTGCCATGGTGGGAACTGGATGTACTGGGGCACTGTCAAGATACAAGGAGATCTTAGTGGGAGCAGTAACACAGGCTGCTGTGTAAGATACTGGAGTAGCAACTCCAGAGGACTCCAGCAGTATCCTGACCAACTGCCTTACACTGAAGACCATTGGGAATGGAGGTGCCAAGCTCTGAAGCTGTGTAGCACTCGTGGGTACCCACCAGTGGGAGTGTGACAATGTCAGTGGCATCTAAAGCTGCAGTGGGGAAATGAGCTGCCACAGATGACATCAAATAGACATAGGGACACACCCACAAGCTCAAAGCATAAGTTCTAGCCTCTTCCCTAGAGTTTGGATTTAACTGGGAGTTGCCAGGCTGGTGCTGTCCTGCTCCTCCCTGAAAGCTTTAGCAGGCTGGCATTGTCAGTGGGACTGCAGCCCAGGTCTGTAGTCAGCACTGCAGCACCTTCAGGTACTCCCAGGCTTGCAGGAACTGATGGAAGTGGAAATGGTGCGTTTCCCTCCTGAGCCTCTGTGCTAGGTTCAGAAGATATTTCAGAGAAGTGGCTCCTGCTCCATGCTGTAGCCTGTGGTCCAGCTAAACTCCATCTGGATGCCACTTCCACTCCTTGAAAGATGCTTTATCCAGCAGAAGAATTTCTATGATTCAAGTTAGTGATTTCTTTCTAGGCTTCCTGGGGCCAGACTCTTAAATGGTGCCATCACTGAATGGCAGCCAAGCTTGTGTACTGCCTTCCAGGCTCAGCTTACACCTGCAAGTAAACCTGGCTTCTGTTCTTGGCTCAGGCTTTCTGCTGAGCTGAATTCTAGTTGTGAATGGCTGAAGAGTCTTCCACCATCTAACTCAGTGACAATCAAGAGCTTTGCTGATCCAGAATCAGGCTTTGTAACTGAAACTGAGCTTGCCTCTGATAGTGGCTCCTGTTAGTGCTGCTCTTAGACCAGAGCCAGGGGATTACTGCTTGAGTCTTCAGCGCTCAGAGGTGCTTTACGTAAGTGAGCTGCAACAAAGCACACACTGGCCCTCTGAATGCTTCCTGGCAAATCCTGGGCAGGGGGCACCATCTCATGCTTGGATGCTGGTGTGAGGCAAGGGGCACCATCTCATGCTTGGATGCTGGTGTGAGGCAGCTACAGCTCTTCGTGGAACAAGCAGCTCCCCCTTGTAGAAAGCTGAGTTGCTAAGTGGGTGGAGATGAACAGTGCCAAGACTGGAAAATCTCTGTGGCTTTAGTGCTGTCCAGTAGCCTTTTAGAGCAGGCAGATGCATCTTCATGCTAAACAGGACTGTTAACCTCTGATGGGGTCCAAAAAGGAATCCACCTCCTCCCCACCTATCTTCACAGTGATGCTTCAAAGGCTTAGTCCTAAATGGCTGCTGATGAGCAGTCATCTCCTGGGTGATGCTGAGTGCAGTTCAGAGTCAAGGGGTTCCTAGAGTATTCTGGAGCAAGTCCTGAAGGAAAGGAAGTCTTTGCAAGTACTTCAGAACCAGAGGAGGAGGAATTTGTGGAAGCTTTTGCAATACTAAGAGTGGTGAAGGCAGAAGCTGCCTTTTGTGTTAGTGCTTTGGGACTCTTGCAGTTCTCAGCCCATGTTCTGCTTTGAAAACTAAGAGCATGCAGAGGCCAGTGTGAGACTGCAGTGCAAGTGTGGACACAAGTGGTCAGCAAACCTTCAGGATGAAGTGGTTGTGATCCTCTGTGGCCTACCAAACCATGCTCTACTTTGTGGTTCCAGTGGTTGGGTTATGTGTTTGAACTTGAATGTATCCCAGACGAGGTTGACACATGAGGGTGTCCTTTCTCATAGGAGTGAGGTGCAGCAGTATGCAGGTCTGTTGCTCTCTCAGTAGGTGCCATCTCTGATTAAGACAAAGTGGCATATTTAGCCCCAGGCCAAACCAGAAGAATTATGTGGAAGAGGCACAAGAAGGTGACTTGTTAAACACTGGCTGCATGTGGGAACTTGGCCCAAGTGGTTCAAAGGTCAGTGGCTGTAAAATCAGGCTTCCGGCTGGGTTACAGCCTGTTAGGGCAGAAGTGCTTTGCTGTGCTTCCTCCGCAGCTCAGCTGAGCAGAGCCTTGCAGCATGGGCATTGTGAGGGCACCAGCTCTGCTGTAACAAGATTCGTACTTTGGGCTTTAGTTCCTGAAGAGGAGTGGGTGTCTGCTGAGAGGAGTCTACCCTGCTGTGAAGCTGGCTTGGGAGAGGTATTCTGTTAACAGAACTGTTCCAACAGCACCTTTGGTCACTTCCTCATCTTGCAGGGGAAGGGCCCTGTCTGGGGAATCAAGCAGTCAAGTGACTTAGCTTTGCATAATTCTTCCTTATGCTGACTCAGCTGTTCTTCAGGAGGCTGCAGCAGAAGGAGATGCTGTTGTTTGGGGGGGTGTCTAATGCCCTCTTTTCTCTTCCAGCCTTGGGAGCTGCCTATGGAACAGCAAAAAGTGGCACAGGTATTGCAGCCATGTCTGTGATGAGGCCTGAGCTCATCATGAAGTCCATCATCCCTGTGGTCATGGCAGGCATCATAGCAATCTATGGCCTCGTAGTGGCAGTGCTCATTGCCAATGCCCTCTCACCTTCCATCACACTATTCAAGTAAGTGTCTCTCTCTGTCACCCAAGTGTGTCCTGACACTTTTCTGATGCTGCTGCTGGGGTGGGTTTTGCTGCAGAGCCCTGGAAGGAGTGTCAGTGATAAATGTTCCCAGCTGAGGCTTTGCAGTGTGGACTGGATGCCAGCTGTCCTGCCCTTTCGCAGCGCTACCTGGGCAGCTTGACACTCCACTGCTGGAGATGCTGCAGTGACTTCTGGCTCGAAAGGATTTAAGAGGCCAGGCTTGTTTCATGGTGCCAAACTGCAGACCCAGCATACCCAGGACTTTCCCAGACTCGGAGTGCCTGTTGCCAGGGAGATACCAGTGAATAATTAATACTGCCCACTGCTTTGTGCTGGCTATTCAATCCTCAGACTATGTGTCAGGCCTCTCCCCTAGCCACAGCCCGAAACCTAATCTGCACATGGCTGGAACTGGTTGGATTGAGACCTTGCAGTAAGACAGTGCCTCTGAGCTTCAGCAGACACTTACCACTGTACAGGCCATAGCTGCTGAGCACTGGTTGGCCTGATAAGCCACAGTGTAAGAAACAGCAAATGCTCCTTTGCAGTTACCAGGTGGCCAGATCTTGGCAGGGACTGCTCCTCAGGTACCCTTTCCTGGAAAAACCAAACCAATCCTGTCCAGCTTTTGTACAAGAGACTGACTCATCGCCAGCATGTGCATAATATGGTGGGAGGCAGCAGCAGCATGGGGCAGGCATTGCTGCCAGTGCCAGCCCAGGTGGCTGAAGGGCAGCACCCAAAGCCTGCAGCTGCCTGGAGTGGCTACAGATGAGCTGGGTGGCTGTGAACTCACTAGCCCAGTAGCTTAGCTTAGTGTGTGAGCCACAGATGAGGAACCAGCTCAGGGTCTTGTGTAGATGCCCCTTAAAGTGTCAGAGCTAGAAGTCTCAGGAGGCAGTTGCTGGGTGAGCTCCACTGCGCTTGCTTAGAGTACAGAGAAAAAAAGGCTGTCCTGAAGTCAAAGAGTTGAGTGTCCTGTTGCTTGCCACTGACACTTCCCATCTCTGTCCCACAGGAGCTTTCTTCAGCTGGGTGCTGGCTTGAGCGTGGGCCTGAGCGGCCTGGCTGCTGGCTTTGCCATTGGCATCGTGGGCGACGCTGGCGTGCGGGGAACAGCGCAGCAGCCCAGGTTATTCGTGGGCATGATCCTCATCTTGATCTTTGCTGAAGTCTTGGGTCTCTACGGCCTCATCGTTGCCCTTATCCTCTCCACAAAGTAAAAAAAAAAAAAGTGTCACACAGTATGATGTAAAGAGATGTAACAAATCTACATTTAAAACCACCGAAAACAACAACAAAAAACCCGAGGGGGGAAAAAAACAAAAAGCTCCAGAATGAAAATGGTCTCTCCAATGTGTACAGTTGTCCCAATTTGGTAGTTTGATCTCTTGTAAATGCGCAATGTACGTTAGTGACTTCGTCTGTCCTTGTGTGTACTTCAATATTCAATTGAATGGGCTGCTCCAAGCCTGCTGCTGCATGCCTTGGGGTGACCTCTGTGCAATTCCCCCCCCGCCCCTTCTCTCTCCCACCCATTGCTGTTAGTATTTTATGTATAAATATGAACTAGAAATGTAATTTTTTCGTTTTGGGGTTTTTTTTCCTCTTCACTGGATGTTTATTTATAAAAAGACTTGACATGTTCATACATCTTATGGAGCGAGGATTTTCAATTTCCCATTGCTATATATATTAATCTTATATATATATAGGTAGATTTACACTGTGGGGTCAATTGTTAAGTGCAGAGAATTCCTTGGATATGTAACTTTTTGAATCTCAAGATCGCTGTAGTGTCCTGGTTATTGGAGTATGAGACTTTAGTGTTTTATTACTGCAGCAGCAGCTGTCCAAAACACTCCTGTGTTTCAGTAGTGACCGCCAGTGCTCCGGCAGCAGAGTTGTGCTCCCACTCTTGGGGTACAGACTTGACCATGTTTCCAAATAAAACTTCCTCACTACATTGCTGCCCTGAGTCCTCTGCCTCTCGTTTTTGTGCTTTTTCTGCTTCCTGAAGGAAGAGGGGAAGTAGTGGAGGTTTGACTGAGTTCTGTGCTGCTACACCATTTGTAGATTCACAGAAGGGGTTGGGGTGGAAGGGACCTTAAAGATCATCCAGCTCCCCGCCCTTGCCATGGGCAGGGACACGTCCCACCAGTCCAGGCTGCTCAAGGCCTCATCCAAACCGGCCTTCAACACCTCCAGGGAGGGGTTATCCACAGCCTTCCTGGGCAACCTGTGTCAGTGTCTCCCCACCCTCACTGCAAACAATTTCTTCCTCATCTCCACTCTCAGTGTCCCCTCTTCCAGCCCGTGCCAAAAGTTCATCCCCAGCTCTCCTGGAGCTTCCTTCAGGTACTGGAAACTCTAGGGTCTCCCTGGACCCTTCTCTAGGCTGAAGAGCCCCAACTCAGCCTGTTCCTCTTTTCTCCTGGCACTGCTGCTTCCAGCTGCTGCCCATAGGTAGTAGTAGCAGGGAGCAGCAGGCTGAGGTTGCTCCAGTGCTGTGCTCACCCTGAGTAGCACTGCTTGGTCTGGCACCCAGTAGTGCCATGTATGGGCTGCAGCATAGCCTGAGCAGATAGGCTCAGGGAACAAGGGTTCAGCAAGGAACAGGAGCTGCTGAAGAGCCTTTGGATAGCTTGTCCTGATGGCTTTGCAGAAAGCAAGCTGTACTGCTGGCAGCAATTGCCTCTGATGTACCCGAACAATAGTCTCATCAACAAAATAGCTTTGTTCAAGAGCTCGATTTTTACCTTGTAAAGTAGCAGCGTTCCCTGGCTGTAGCCTTCTCTTGCATGAGGATTTCTGAGCATCATCAAGCAACAATGAAGCTCACACAGGAAATGGGCATTGGACCCTTGATGCAGAGCTTATTCCAAATTCTTTTGGGAAGCAAATTACCTGGATACTGAGTGTGTGGTTTGGAGAACAGTCCAAGCTTTACCTAGTTTCAAGCCAAAGCATTGGTATTACAGATGCCTGGTGCTGATCAAACAAAGGAGGGGTCTGGAGTGATCTGTCAGCAGCTCTGCTGTCAGCCTGGTTAGGAATAGAGATGTGGTCTACGTGTATTCCACTCAGGGACCTCGTGTATACCTGAGCAGCAGAAGTCTGGTGTAAGGACCATGATGAAGAATTATGGCCAGAGCAGGAGGAATTTGCTGTAGCTGTGTCTGGAGCTGCTAACCTGGCAGGAGCATTTACCAGCTGAGGTCTGGTGGCACCTCGCACACCTTTGGGTTGCTGATCTCTGAACTGGGGCCTCTTCAGGAGGCTTTGACTATGAGTCAGTCCTGCTAGGATGGCTTTTCACAGGCTTTGAAGGTGGAGTTTTAACGATTTCTGAGCACTAATAGTTACTAACAAGGTAATTAATTTGCAATAGAGCTGGTCTGGTGGTTTCACCTTGTAGGCAATTGGCTTTGGGAAGGGTTGTACCAGTAAGGGATTTTCAATGGGGGTCTGAACAGAAGTGGTGCTTGAATTGTAGAGGTGGAAGCTGATTCAAGGAAAATTCAGGATGTGTGCTGAGGCATTGCCTGGGATGAGGGAAGAATATCTAACTGGAATTGCATTGATCATTCTTTACTTGGGCAGAAGCAGCAGACTTTCTAGTTGAGGCTTTACCAGGGGTCATAAACACAAGTGCAGTGCTGATGGCAGTGAGCACTCCTGTGCAGCCTGCTGGAGCCTGCAGCTGGGAGAGGGTGATTCATGGATGCAGGCAGCACACCACATTCACCTTGTATGTTGTGCAGCAGGGCAGAAGAAGGATCTGGCTGGGGCTTCAGGTGGGTTCAAGATGTGGTTGTTGAAAGGGAACCTGCTGCCAGTCTGCTTTTGGCCCATTCATGAGAATATGAACAAATTGCACTTAAGAGAGCTGCTCTCAAGAGCTGCTCTGCCAGGGGTGCTGGACCAGTTGATCTTCCAAAGTCCCTTCCAGCCCCTGATCTTCTATGATTAAATACTGGTGGCAGCCCTCAGCTGCTTGGGAAGGAAGTGCTGCAAAGGCATCAGTCAGGAGCAGCAGCTGAGATTCCATCAAAGCTTGGTGGCACCTTGCAGAAGGCTCAGGATGGCAATCGATACTTGGTGACCAAATGCAAGCAAAATCCCATCAGTGGCATTTTGGTTCATCAAACCCTTGATGTTAATGAGGGCACAGAACAAAAGCTGAGGTCAGCTGCCTGGCTGCTGGAAGGCACCAAGAGGAGAATTAACAGCCTGAGCATGTTGCCTCAGCCAAGCCTTTCCTGAGAGCAATGCTCCAGATCCTAGGTGATGACTCCCAGGTGAGAACTCGCATTTCAAGTCCTTCACTGATGCTTTGCATCAGGAAATTTCTCAGGTGACTCTGGGCATTAAGAAATCTGCCGATCTGGTGCCTTCACTGGGTGACAGCAGTGTGCCAGATCAGAGTGCAGCCTTGGTGGGTTGGTTTGGAAGAGGGGAGCAAGCAGCCTCAGAGCATGCAGGCAGGCTGGGAGAGTGGCTGAGGAGATGAGGTGGTGCTTGCTGGCACAGGCAGCCCTCTGATGTGGCAGCTTGCATGCCTGTGAGTGTGCACTGCAGAGTGAGTCAGCCCTGCAGAGAAGGGAGCAGGGCGGCTCTGCAGCAGCAGCAGCAGAGGGGAGAGGTCCATTAGCTAGGTAAGGGTAGTGCTTGCTGCCAGATGCTTCACAGAGCTTGGGGACCTTTCTCTTCACTCATTCTTTCAGATTGGCTTTTTGCTTTCCAAAGGCTGCAGGCTGACTTTTTTTT
>VWYK01083286.1:24381-66328 GCA_013399775.1 Semnornis frantzii | reverse complement strand
TTTTTTTTTCTTTTTTTTTTTTTCCTGCTCTGCCAGAGGAGCATTTTTAAGTAGTAGGATTCTGATTGCTCAGGGATTGGTTTTCTGTAGGAGACCTGGGCTACAGAGAAGCACAATAACCTGGAGAAGGAGATAAGCTTTGGGGAAATAAAAACCTCATCAAGAGAAACTGATGCCAGAAACTGAGCTGTGGGGTTAGAGCAGATCTCATGAAAACAGCTCTCTCAAGAGGGAATTTCTTCACGAGAGTGGCGAGATACTGGAACAGGCTGCCCAGGAATGTCGTTGAGGCCCCATCTCTGGAGACGTTCAATATTAGAATTGATGTGGCCCTGGGCAGCCTACTCTAGCTGGAGGTGTCCCTGCTGAGTGCAGAGGGCTTGGACAAAAGTGACCTTTGAGGGTCCCTTCCAACCCCATGCAATCTGTGAATCTGTGACCATGAGGATATTGATTTTATGACTCTTTGCTGTTTCTGTGCAGCCTTACTGTACATCAGCACTGTTCTCAGGTGAGTTACTTCTGTCTCTGGCACACAGGACTTGCCACCTCTGCTGTTAGCACAGACATTAATCATCCTTTTATCATGACATAATTAAACCCACAGTGAGCCTTCTTAAGACCACGTATCCTGGAGTGGGAATGTTCTGTTCTGGGGTCAGATGATTGTGTCTCCAAAAGCTCCTCCATTCTGGTTCCTATCGCTCACTAGCTGGTGCTGATCCCCCCGCAAGCCACTCTTCCTTTAGCTCCCAAGACAGTCACAGCTTTGCAACTCCTAGCCCTGAGTTTCTGTTTAGCTGATTCCTGTAGCACACAGAATAAAAATCTCTGCCAGTGTGATGGCATCTGAGGCCCCAAGCTTTCCCAGGGGCCAAACTGCAGGGTCCTGAGTGCCTCCCACAAGGTATCTACAGAGCACTGACAGTTCCCACTAACTTGGGAAAGCACCAGCTGGAGAGCAGGAGAGCAGAATGATGTTCCTGGAGAATCAGTGGCTTGTGTTTGCCATCTTGCTTTTGCTGAGGGATGAGATGCACTCCCCACAGGCTCAAGTCCTGATTCTTCTGGATTTACCTAGGAGATGCTGGTGGACTCTGGCCCCTTTTGGGCACTTTTGAACTGACCTGTCCTTGCACCACCTGTGCTTTCTTCCTTTATCTCTGGGAGAGGGTTAAAGGGTGGCCTCAAGTGGCAGAAAACCTGCACCTAATGGCTTTGTCTCCCTAAGATCAGCAGCATGGTCTCAGCTTATAGCTGTGAAAGGGCTGCTTGGCTCTTGTGTGCATTAAAATAATTTTTTAGCCCTCTTTGTGAATGCAGATGAAAAATGAGCAGCCAAGGCTGCATCTCTACAGGCACTTCACTGCCAGCAATGCCAGCCCAAGCTCCAGACACCTGGACCTTCTTTCACATCTGCAGCACACACTCCTCTCTCCCAGGTGTGCTGCTACAACTTCTCATGCCACCAGGCACTGAGTCTAATTTGGGAACTGAGCAGGTTAAATATAGCTCAAGCTGAAGTAAAAAAAAAAAAATGTTGGCTGAAGAAAAAGCAAAATGAAAACTCCAGCCTGTGATTCCCTCAGCCTGTTAGTGGGGCAGCAGAGAGAGCATGCAGTTAGCAGAGTCTGCTTTACTGGGGATGCACTGCAGGGTTAATTCAATGCTGAGGAGAACATCCAAAGGGCTAAGACGTAAGCAGGACCGACAGGTGACTTCAGGTTGTGCCGGCTGACACAGGCACAACACGGATGGGGCCCATTTCCATGCCTCTCTTCTCGGCACAGGCTGTTCTGTTCTCCCCAGCAATGCAGAGGGAGGGCTGGGCCAGGTTCCAGCACTGATTCACTGCTTTGCTTTGGAACTCCCAGCCTAGAGAGCTGCCGGAGCTTTGTGGCTGAGGCTTGGTGAAGCTCTGTCACAACTCTGGGGAGCTCAAGGTTGCCTTGAGCAGCCTGGTCTAGTGGGAGGTGTCCCTGCTCATGGCACAGGGGATTGGAACTAGGTGACCTTTAAGGTTCCTTCCAACCCAAACCATTCTGTGGTTCTAACTGGAATCATAGCTGTTGCTCTGTGAGCACTTGGTGTCTGCATTCACCTAGCTGCCTCTGCCCCGTCAAGAAAAGTTACTGTCGTGAGTTTGATGGTTCCTACATACACATGAAAGTCCTTGTTTTGGCCAGGGGCAGTTTGGGAGCTTTATAGATGCCTTTTGACATCTGAATTCACTGTAGCAGCTTGGAAGGGCACTTCTCTCACATAAGCAGGGCTGGGATCCACTTTTAGGATTCATTTTCTGATCTTCGAGTTCTGGATCTCCTTGGCTTCACCTGTCCTAGAGCCACAAACTGTTCCCACCAGTATGCTGCTGAGTGCCCTAGATGTGGATAATTTCAGCCATGATGAGGAAATGGCCTGAAGCCATTCTTGGCCTCAAATTCCCAAGCCACTGCTGCACAGTTTTCCCGGCCTCAGAGAGCATCATTCCCAACTCTCCATTTCAGAAGCCTTTACTGGCATCCTGCTGGCAATGAGAGGCAGCTCTGCCATGTGGACAAGCACTGGCATCATGGAATGCTAAGTACAGCAGAAAACCTCATTAGAATTGAACTGCTGTCCAGCCAGGGCTGTTAGATTCATGCACAATCACACTGGTTATCATTTGTCTTTCCTCAGTGTGATTCACCAGCAGAGAGCTCACATCAGCACCCTGCCTAGGCACAGGCCTTGATGAGACACTCGACTCTTTCTGCTACACTGGGGGCACCAAATGGGATAAATACATCAGTAAGTGCTGCAGAGAGTCCATCAGAGTGCTGGAGGACTGCACGGCAGTCCCTGTGGAGCAAAGAGGAGGGAGGGGAAGTGGAAGCACCTGCCAGCAGACAGCTGAGGATGCCAGCTTTCACTGGAACAATGCCCTTAAGGTTTTGGAGATGGGACAGTCACCTACCTGGCCACAGAGACTGAAGACATCAGGCCCCATGGTCTGTTGGAGAGGAAAGTCAGGGCTGCAGAGCACAGAACGAGCTTTCTGTCTCCTCTCCCAGACTGCTGCTGACTTGTCAGATGCACTCAGGAGCTTGCCCACAGCAACGCTGCCAGCCTGTAACACTCGAGAAGCAGCAATGCTTCCCCTGCCCAAGCTGCAGTTAACTCTCTGCAGCTGAGACCGGGAAAGGAAGGGGAGGTTCCAGAAACCTTTTTTTGCCTGTGCCAACCCTTCACAGGTCTGTGCTGTGCTGAGCACTCCAGAGCTGGCCCCAGCACTGCAGGAAGGGTCTCCGCAGGCACAGCAGAGGGGCAGAATCCCCTCCCTGCCGCTGCTGCCCACAGTGCTGGCGATCAGCCCAGGACAGGCACTCCCACATCCTGCTCCCCAGGGCCGCTCTCAGGCTGAGCAGCAGTGACCCTGTGAGCGTAGTCTTGAGCTCCTCAAGTCTGCGCCGGGGCTGAGTGGCGCTTCGCGGGTGCTGATGCTCTGGACCACACGCGTTGAAAAGCTCCGGTTTGGAGTCAGCGGTGACAGCAGAGACAGTGGGAAAAGATTCTGCCCCTCACGTTTCTCGTCAGAGCACAGAGCAAAAGGCAGCAGGAGCTGTGTGCTGACTGGCAGGAAGAAGGTTTGGGGAGATGGCTGTGCCCGGCAGGTGCTGACAGCTGACCGGGCAGTGCAGCAGCTCTCCCCCAGCCCGCTCCAGCTTCCCTGAGCTCCCCGGGTCTGGAGTTTCCCTGGATAAGACGGGACACCGTAGGTCACACGTCGGTCCCCACTAGCATCAGATGTTTTGCCAGCTCAGCGTTACCCGCTGCCATCAGCCCCTCGGTAGCTCCCGCAGGGATCGTTTCTAATAGCAATGCTCAGTGTGAATAAAGGGGACGGCGCCCGCTGCAAGGCAGGAGGGCGTCGAGGTCCGAGGACAGCCGCGGAAGGCAGCTCCTCTCCTGCAGCTTCTCCCTCACCGCCGAGTTTCGGGTCAGGGCGGTAGCCGCGGCAAGGCTCCCTCCCCATCGCAGCCGCCGACCTCCTCAAGATGGCGGCACCCCGCCCATGATGGCGCCGCCGCGGGGGATGGTCACGTGTGGAGGCTCGCGGCGCATCAGCTGATCGGATCTCGTGACCGGGAGCGGCAGCGCCTCGGGTGTGGCCCCGCCCCGGGTGTCCCGCGCCCCGTCGCTGCCTTGCCGAGCGGGGAGGCTGCCCTGGGCTCGGTCTGGAGCGGGTCTCGTAGGGCTCGGCCGCACAGCCTGGCCGGCCTGCTCTTTACGGCGTCGGCCCGGAACCCCAGGAGAGGCGGAGGCTTACCCACCGCCTACCGCCGGGGAGGTGCGCCGTCCTTCTCCGCCCCCCACTGGCTCCCCGTTCCCGGTATCGGAGCCGCAGCCTTGGCCCGCTCCGCCAGCCCCGGTCTCCGCCTCTGCTCCCGGTCACCGGAAGGGTTCCCCGTTCCCTCCGGTTCCACAGCCCTACGATGCCGTCCAACAAATCCGTTTCGGACGCCCCCATCGTCCAGTTCACCAATTGCCGCATCCTGAGGAGCCACCAGCTCCAGAGGTGAGGGCTGCCGGGAGGGTGCCGGGGAGTGCCAGAGCTCACGGTCGGGCTGTAGAGCTGACCTGGAACCTGCAGCACCGGAGGGACTGTCCCCAGGTCACCCAGTGCAGCTATCGCCTCTGCCCCCTGCGCTCCCACAGTCCATCGTCCCCACCTGCTGATCTCTGGAGATGTGGCATGCACGTTGTACTTTCCCTCTCGGCTGCCCTCTCTTTCGTTTTGCTTCCTCTGCCAGCCCTGGGCCCCTTGACCACCGCGTTTGACGCGCAGCCCATGAGTTCTGTAAAGCCAGAGGCTAGGCAGAGAGAGGGTTGCCAGCTGTGTGCCTGCTGGAAGTGCAGCTTTGCCCTACTAGACATCAGAAAGCCCATGGTAGAGCATGCGGGTGGGGGCTGCCCTGATTGAGGCTACCTCTGGCTGCCTGCTCCGGCAGACAGCACAAGAACTTGGTGTGTGTGTGTCACTGTCCCTTCAGGGAGGACCTATGGGTCCGAGAAGGGAAGATCCTCAACCCAGAGAAACTCTTCTTTGATGAGAAGGGCTCTGCTGACATCCAGCTGGACTGCAAGGACAGCATCATTGCCCCGGGCTTCATTGACGTCCAGATCAATGGTACGGTGAAGCCATGTGTGCTCAGGGGAGGGTGGGGGTCCTGGGTTTGCCCATCATGGACCTCCAAATGCTGCTGTGTGCATAGTGCCCATGCCCAAGTGTGTTTCAGCTGCTCAAGGGCGATGTGAGTCACCAAACGAATGATAAAGAACAATTTTGCCCTTGGTTGCTGCTGTCACATAATGGATCCTCTTTGGCTTGTTTGAGTTTTCAGCTCAGCTTTCCTCTTAACCTCGTTTTTATCAACATTTTATCCTGGGTGCCTGCCCTGCCCTTTTCAGAATGCAAGGAGGGCAGAGGAAGATTTCTCAGGGGAACAAAGCTGCAGTAGCCTTTTCCTGAGGGCCATGAGGGTCTCGTTCTATGGTAGTTCATGTTGGAAGTCAGAGACCCTTTCTTCAGTGGGGAATCCTCAGGTTTTGTCCTGCATCAAAATAACAAGTTGGTGCTGTCAAAGTGCTGGGATGCTGTGGAGGAAAACACTTCAGGAGGTCAGTGCTAGTTGGATTTGTACTTGCAAATCTTCATGAGTGAAGGACAGGAGAAGTGTTCACGGAGCCCTTTGCTTCTGCTCAGTGCTGCACAAGTGAAGTGGCTTACTCTGGTCTTGCAAAATGTTTCACTGGTGTTTTCAGGTGGGAAAATGTCCACTGGGGGGAAACTGCAGTTTCATCTCTGTTTTGTTCATGGCGCAGGAGGCTTCGGGGTGGACTTTTCCCTGGCTACAGATGACTTCAAATCAGGGATTGACCTGGTCAGTCAGAAAATCCTCTCCCATGGAGTGACCTCTTTCTGTCCCACTCTGGTGACCTCTCCTCCATCTGTGTACCACCAGGTAAGTGACTTTATCCATCTCTCACCTGCAGGGTGACAAAGGGCTGAGGTTGGTACCAGATGAGAGGGCCAAGGCTGAATCTGCCCAGGTAGAAAAACCATGGGTGTGAGGAGCTGGACTATACCCCTGGACATCCTGCCCTTAACCTTTAGACTGCTGAGACAAAAGTGTCTGCCAGGCCAGCTTTGCACAGTGAGGCTTGCAGCTGGATGCTGCTTTGTGAGATGTGTTTGGTTGATGGTCCCAAGTGGTCCAGCCACAAAACTGCCTTTGAACCTTAGGTCTGGGTTTGTTTTGGCAGGCCAGGGTGCTGTGTCTGGGGTGCCATGTCTGATGAACCCCTGTCTCTAGGTTCTTCCTCAGATCAGCATAAGAAACGGTGGAGCTCTTGGAGCAGGTATCCTGGGTAAGTGACCTTGTCCCTTGCTGTCTCCTCTGGTGCCGCTCTAGGCAGGCACTTTCTTTGTTCATTAAGGAGAAAGAAGCCACTGTAGGGACAGCACAGATCGGGGCTGGAGCTCTCTCCATGGGAGGGATGCATAGGTGGCACAGGCTTGCTTCCTTCCCCAGCCTGTGCCTGCCCTTTGCTGTGATCTCTACCATCCTACACACACTGCTCCAGCTCCATTTCCCCAGGGTAACGGCAATGGCCCAGCTTGGCCAGTTGCCAGCAATGTGTCTTTCGCTATGCTGAGCCGAGAGTTACCTGAGCCAAGTGTTTTGCTGCAGGAGCATGGCAAGAGCAAGGGGACACACAGCAGGTTTCTTGGTCCTCGGTGGGGAGGGGAAGGGTGATGGCTTCGTGTTCCTGTCTGAGCAGGGGCCCACCTGGAAGGACCATTCATTAGCAAGGAGAAGAAAGGGGCACACCCAGAGCACTGCCTCCGCACCTTTGAGGAAGGAGCTTTCCAGGACCTGCTTGCCACCTATGGGTCTCTGGACCATGTCCGGATTGTCACCCTGGCCCCGGAGATGAAGAGGAGCAGTGAGGTCATCCGGGAGCTCACCAAGCAGGGCATCTGTGTCTCACTCGGTAAGGGCTGTGGCAAGGAGGCCTTAGGGAAGCTCCAGCCACACAGGCCAGGTAGCCACTCTCTTAGGCCTGTAGCATCTCTAATGATGCCCATATGATTGGAAAGGGTGGGATTTTCTTCTGCCTGGTCTGCATGGAGGTGACAGACCTATCACCAATGGGGACCTGGCTTGATGCTGTGAGTCTGCCACCCTATGTCAGTAATCTGGACTGAGGAGCCCCTGCTGTTTAACAGAAGGCAGCATCTGATGCTGTTCAAACACAGGAAGGAATCAAAGTCTTACTTGAGTGAAGGTGTAACTGAGGGTTGATGACATGGAAAGACTCAAACTCTAAGTTCAGCTCCTTAAGGCCTTACTTGAGAGGCAAAGTCGTTTTCCAAAGGTTACTACTGAGTTTTGATAACTGCTTTGCAGCAGGAAGTGCTGCACAAAACTTCCCTCCCCAGTGTCCTGCTGCCCACTGGCTTAAAGCTGGCTGCAGTTCTCTCGTCCTCTGTTTTACAAACTCTTTTTGCCCAGGTCGTTGAAGAAATATATTTTTTTTTAAAAGGGAGGAGTTATTTAGGGTGAAATGAAACCATGAGAAAGGTGTCCATACAGCAGGGCATGTCTTGTCTCACTGCCACACACAGCCAAGAAAAACGGGGAGGCAGAGTTTGCCCCCAGGGCACTAGAGCTGCTCTCTATGTTGGGGAAGCAGTTTTCTTTCTGGATAGATTTATGGCCTTTTTTTTTTTTCTGGCAAAGACCCCACTGTCTCTGCTGCCTTGATGCCACTCTTTGAGGACAGCAGAACTTTGGACCTCTAACCGAGCCTGCAGGCAGCTCTCTGTGAGCAAGGCAGCATTTGTGATGGGAGCAGTGAACTTGTTCAGGTGAAGCACCCCCTGCCAGAGTCTCCCACGGTCGTGGCTAGATGCCTCTGTGCCAAGGCTGACATCTCAGACCTCAGCCCAGGGGAGAGCATCAGAATTGAGTCCCAGTGATGGAGCATCTTTGCCCCGTAGGGAAATAAATGGAGAGATGGGCAGGAAAACCACGCATTGGTCTTTGTTCCCAGGCCACTCGGTGGCTAACCTGTCCCAGGCTGAGGAGGCTGTGCAGCACGGTGCTACCTTCATCACTCACCTCTTCAATGCCATGTTGCCGGTGAGTAGCTCAGGGCTTCTGCCCTGCACTGCAGTTGCTTCTGGGGTTCCCTCCCCTGCTGCCCACAGATGCATATTCTCCCCAGCTTGTTCCATACCAGCTTTGCAATGAGGTTTCAGCACTGAGCCTCTGGTTTCATATTTCTTCTGCCTGGTCTCCAACAGAGTGAAGGCTGTGGCAGACTCTTGAAGTTCAAGGAGATGCCCACAGCTGTCTGGTACAGGACAGGGCGCCTAGCTGCCAGGTAGAGATGGCAGCTGTGCCCCCTGAGGAAGTGGCTCAGCCCACAAGTCCTGGTGGTGCTCCCTGGCTTGTCCTCTTTTCCCCGAGGAAGGGGCTCAGCCCACAAGTCCTGGTGGTGCTCCCCAGCTTGTCCTCTCTTCCTTGGGGCAGTTCCACCACCGCGACCCTGGGATCGTGGGGCTGCTGACGAGCGACAAGATTCCTGCTGGGCGGAGGGTCTTCTACGGCATGATCTCTGATGGCATCCACACCAACCCTGCTGCCCTGCGCATTGCCCACCGAGCCCACCCGAAAGGTGAGCCAGGCCAGGCCCGTGCAGTGTCAACATCTGTGCCATCTCCCACAAGTGCTGTGGCACGTTGTCCTCGCTGCCAAAAGAGGTCACAGCCATGTGCCCTCATCCACCTGCCTGCCTGCTTCGGTCAGGTGTGGCTAGAGACACCTTGGCCCCTCTTGGGGAGGGCCACTGTGGCGCAGGTCTGGCAGCTGCAACAAGCTCAGCTCTGAGCTAACGCAGCCTCTTTGCTTCTGTTCCTCAGGCCTGGTGCTGGTGACAGATGCGATTGCTGGCATGGGGCTGGCACCAGGTCGGCACACACTGGGTCAGCAGGTGGTGGAGATCGATGGGCTGAACACCTACATTGCAGGCAAGTGCCTCTTGCTAAAGAGCTGGGGACAGTGCTGCCACTTGTTCCCGTTCCTGGAGAGCTCAGCACACCTTGCAGTGCCTGTCAGTGTGAGGCAGTGCTTGAACCACGCTCTTGAGTTTTGGTGCTTACTGTCTCTGCGGTGGCTTGTCCCTGGGTGGAATGCAGCACCTTGTAAAGAGGGGAAGTGTCCCATCTTCATGTAGTGAGGAGGGATCTGTCAGTCTGCTGCTGTCTGCAGCATGTGTGAATGCCTCCAGTGTCATGGATGACAGAGGTTCTGGCAGGATCAGAGGGACAGAGAAGTCCTACAGACACATATTGTCCCTTTACTGTAATACTGCCATTTCTTACCACATTCCTGAAGCTGCAAAAAGTTAGAGACTGGGAAGGTATCTCAGGGAGGGCGTTTCAGAGAAGGGTCATTCAGTTCCCTTGCCATATCTCTGGTAGCAGGTGGCCTGGTGAGCTAGTCTGACCCAGTCCAACTGGTCTTACAGTGGAGCTGCAGGGCGATGTCCCAGTGCCTGTCCCTGTGCTGCCAGCACAGACTCGTTCTTGCCTCATTCTGTCACTTGCAGCAGTGGCTGCAGGGCCTACGACTTGCTCCAGGATTCTACCCTTTCTGGTCATGTTCTGCTTTCCCACTACCCCACTTCTTGCCATGAGCTGTGGGACCTGCTCAGTGTCACCCTGTTTCCCAGGCACGAAGACCTTGAGTGGTAGCGTGGCGACCATGGACACATGCGTGCGGCACTTCCAGGAAGCCACAGGTAAGTGACCTTCGGCCACAGCCTGACACAGTAAGAGGTTTCACCCCTGCTAGCAGTGTCCACTCCACCAAGGAACATTCCCTCTCACCTGGGACAGGATCAGAAGGTCTGGGATCTGTGTCACTGGCCTTTTTTGAGGGGAGGTTTAATTTTAATCTGTAGTACTAGTGAGAGGTGAAGTCTCCTGCTCCTTTCTCACAAATATTAATGATTTTCCCCTCCCCAGACTCTAGGTGTTCAGTTCTCCTCTTCCACTGTCTCCATAGGGATGCTTCCCCTCCATCTGGCTGTGGTGAGGGTGTTCCAGCTCATGTTCCAGCTAGGCTAACAGTTGCCTTAGCCAGGGGGGTTTGGGCTGCTCTGGCAGTGGGGGCTGTGGCTGTCCTAACATCTTTCCCCTTCTCTGTCCAAGGGTGTTCAGTGGAGACCGCCTTGGAGGCAGCATCTTTGCATCCTGCCCAGCTCCTGGGGATTGAACACAAAAAGGGGACACTAAATTATAACTCTGATGCAGGTACTGGCGTGGGGTCAATGGTGTGAAGGCTCCTGGGTGCTGGAGTAGAGCAGGGGCTACTGGTATGGGAACAGCAGGTACTGGTGTGGGGACAATGGTGTGAGGGCTCTGGGGTGCTGGAGCAGAGCAGTGGCTGCAGCGAATGCATCATCTGTGCTTTAGTGGGACTTGCTTTGCCTGGGAGTTCTGGGCTTTTGCTCCAGTGGTTTTTTACCCTGGATGCTGGTAGTGTTTTGTGAGCCCTTTGGAGAGATTTCCACACCTCAGCCAAGCATAGCCTGCTGCCATGCTGCAGTTTCTATGGGGGAAGAAGCTTTTCCCTGTCAAGCCTAGCTCTTCCCAGCTGCAGTTCCCCACCAAGTCCAGCTCTCCCCAGACAGCTTGAGCTGCTCAGTTTCTCTGACAGCTGCTTCCTTTCTCTTGTCCACTGCAGATTTCCTAATGCTGAACGACAGTCTGTACGTGCAGGCCACGTACATCGCAGGCGAGGAGGTCTGGAGACAGAAGGTGTTAGGCATGTGACACTGGGCTGTGCTGGTGCCACCAAAGCTCCCTGGCACTGTGGTTAGCAGCTTTGGTAACCACTCCACTTCTCTGTTTTTGTTTTGTTTTGTTTTGTTTTCTTTTTATAAATTCTTTCCTGCAACTCCTTTGAAGGAGCCTCATACCAAAGAGCTGCGTTTCCCAGCGCAACCGCTGCTTCCAGTTACAGCCATGCCTGCAACAAATCCCTTGGTGCTCAGCTGGTGGAGCAGGGCAAGCAGGCAGATCTGTGCTGAGGGGGAGTTGTCGGTCTCTGGAGTGACCTGAAGGACTGCACAGTGTCCTGCGTGGAGTCCCCAGCCAGAGGTGCTCCAGCTAGCATCTGACAGTGGCGTGAAGCTGTGCCAGCACTGCTTTATACAGCACACACTTCCCTGCCCTGTGCCCCAGGCAAGCTCAAGCCATTTCCATTGTTCTGCCTGCTGCTTGCCTCCCTCCCAGGCAGCCCTGGCTGGTTAGACATCAGCTTTCACCAGCGCACCTCGCAGCTCTTCACATCAAAAGGTTCCTGTTGTCTCAGTGGAAGTTGAGGATCACATTCTGGTCCCCTAGCAGTCCCTCAGCTGCATGTCCTCAGAGCAAGCTGTCGCAGCTCAGCGCCAGCTCAGCGCCATTGCAGGGCTGTGTATCCATGTGGGCTGAATCCTCAGGGCAGAGATCAAACCCAGGAAAATCGAGGCATTGCTGGTCCTTTGTGCCTTTTCCCTGCATGGGCATTGAGTCTGCAGCACCTGGCTTCTGCTGGAGACACTGACGGCATCCTTCCACCCTTAACCCTTTGTTCTGGCTCGGTGGGTTCAGCAGGCTCTGCACCAAAGCCATCCCCAGCAGAGCCTTTGCATCGTCTGTTCGGTTGATGTGTTCCTCAGGCCAGAGGTGGGAAGCTTTTGTTTGAGGGCATGCACCCAGATTGGTGGTAATGGTCTCATAAGCCCTCAGCCCAGCTCAGGGACTGAGGGAGAGGAGAACTGCAAAGGGATTCTATCCTTGTAAGACAGCTGCTGGTAGCTCATTATTCCCATGCTCATTTTATTATCTTCTCCAATACTTGACTGTCAGCTCTTTTCCTGACACCAGGACACTCCTCTGTGAAGACTGATGCTGATTTCAAACCCACAGCAGACAGAAAAGCATTGTCCTAAGTCTTAGACAACCTCTGATAAAGCTTCAAACCCTTTTGATGGCTTTTTTAGTGAGGGAAGGGCTCAGACAAGGGTTTAAGTCTTAGCAAGGCTGGAGGTGTAAGGCAAGACAAAGTCTGGCCAGGACTGGCAGGAGTGTGCTGATTTTTCCAGTACCTTTTTATAACTCTGGAGAGCAATGTTTGGAAGTGCTTCCCTTTCCCTGGCAGCCTTGGAGAGTTTCTAACACCAGCTGCCAGCGTCAGCAGAAACTGCAGCCTCCACGATTTGAAGCATTTGAAAGAGACATCAAATACTGAGCTGTGAAATGCTGACGTGCTACAGCATTACAAGTCCCAGCGGGGCCACTTTTGCCTGCTGTGGAAAATCTAAAGGGGGGGGGGGGGGGGAAAAAAGTATGAAGGAAAAAAAAAGTCTAACTCTTTTTTAATCTTCAGAATTAAATAATCAAAAGGAAAATCTAAGATGCAAACTGAAGGAGCTAATACCTGCCTGCGTGTATTAACTTGTTTTGTCTGCTGTACCCCAGCCGTGGTGGTGTCTGCTGGTGTGCCATGTGCCATGCTGGGATGCCAGCTGCTTGCAGCACCACGGCCCTTGGACCACTGTGTCTTGGTGGGGATAAAGCTGATGTGGGTGTTGCTGAAGGTGCTGTGGGATGTGGGCCCATAGAAGGGGAGGTACAGACGTCAGCCAGCTCCCAGGTGTGGAGATGTGGCCTAGTAGTGCCCTGTCAGGCACAGGGGTCAGGGGTGAGCTTGTGGCAACAAGGGCATCAAAGCTGGTGAAGAGTCTGGAGAACAGGACTGAGGAGGAGCAGCTGAGGGAGTTGGGAGTGTTGAGCCTGGAGAAGAGGAGTCTGAAGGCAGAGCTCATTGCTCTCTCCAGCTCCCTGAGAGGAGGCTGCAGCCAGGTGGGGGTTGGGCACTTCTGCCTAGTCTCAGGTGAGAGGAGAGGAAATGGCCTGAAAGTGTGCAAGAGAGGGTCAGATTCGACATCAGGAAAAATTTCTTTGCTGCAAGAGTGGTCATGGATTGGAGCAATTGCCCAGGGAGGTGGCGATGTCCCCATCCCTGGAGGTGTTGAAGAAAGGCGTGGCCATTGCACCTGGGGACGTGGTTTAGTGGCCGTGATGGTGTTGGGTTGCTGCTTGGACTGGATGAGCTTGGAGAGCTTCGGTTTGGTTGGGGCTTTTTCGTTTGATTATTTGGGTTGGTTTTGGTTTGTTGGGGTTTTTTGGGGGGTGTCGGCGAAGGCACCGCCAGACTGGGAGCTCGGCTCCTCTCATCTGCCCCCCGCCGAGGCGCCCCCGGCGCAGTCAGGTCTGTGCCTCGGCACCCAGCGCCTCCACTCGGCCTCGCTCCGGCGGTGCCTCTCTCACCGGCCCCGCTGACGGTGACCTCGCCGGGCCGAGCGGAGAGGCCGCCTCGGTGGCGGGGGTTCCTGCTGGGTGCCGGAGCCCCGAGGAGCAGGCGCTGCGCTCCGCTCAGCGCGGCGGCCGGAACGGAGGCGCAGGGCACGGGGAGCAGCCGGAGGGGCGGCGGGAGCACCGCGCTGGGGGACGCCTTTGGGCAGTGCACGGCGCTGGGCCCTATCCTGCCTTCCCCCCGTGCGCCTAGGCCTTGAGCCAGGCTCGGCCCCGNCCCACGCGCGGTGCCGCAACCGGCGGCAGAGGAGCTCGGATACCTCCCGGGGCGGTGCGGCCCATGTGGAGCGGGTAAGGAGCTTGGCCCCTCTCCCCTCTGTTCCGGGGCACCCTCTTCGCCACTGGCCTCTTGCCTGGGCACCTTCTCTAGACCAGGCTCTTAGCCGGCCCGCGGCAGTTACCCCTGCTCCCAGGGGTCTTCTTTAAAGGACTTTGTTAGCACTTGTACCTGCCTGTCCCTGCCCCTCGTTACTGTGCCGAGGCAAGGCGGTTTTCATTTCCCGAAGCGTTCTAATGAACGCATTGTTCACGGGCAGTCTTTGAGCCTTAGTTTTCCACCCACTTAACAGGAGGCAAGCAAGGTAAAAAATACAGAAAGACAGTCTTGGTGTTAGCATAAAGCTAAATTCTGTGTGTTGCCAGAGGGGAATTTGCTGCCGTTGGAGATATTGTACTTCAGGGAAAAAGAGAAATCATTCGAGGCCTTTAAAAAAGGAGGCCAGGGGTGGGAGGGTGTGTGTTTAAATTAAATTAAAAATAGTTAAAACATATAAAACATGGGAAATCCTGACATGCCAGGAGTGGGTGGCTGACTGGTAGTAAGAGTTTATTTGATCTTTATAATGAAGAGAGCTCATTGTTTGGTGAGCTCAAAGAGGGACTAGTGCAGGGCATATGTTCCACCCTCTGCTCTGTTCATTTATGGTTTGTGTTGAGCACACCTCAAGTATAACGCCAGAAACAGGATTTATGTTCCCCTAGTCTCATCTTCCACAAGAGGAGAGAGAGATCAGTTTTGAAATCAGTTTTGCAGGTGAGAGATTTGTGCTTCTAAACATTGTACCTTGCCCTATCCCATGTCCAGGGCTTCCCAAGAAACGTTCCAGGGTGAGCTAGAGTGGTGCATTTCACAGCTAGAGGCAAATCTCTGCCCTTAGTCCAACCTCAAAACAAGGTATGTTGACTCTTTCACAGTCTGCAGCCACATTATAATCCTAGTTCTGATACAGCACACCTGAAGACTCTTCTGTTTCTTCATTCCCATCTGTTTCCTGTTCTTATGTTATATGAAATTTGTTCTACATACAAAACAACATAAAGCACTGAATTTTAAGAACCACCTGGCTGGAAGCAGCTTTATCTTTCATTCCCGTGACATTCATTCTCCCCATTTTCTGTATTCTTATGTTCTCATTTTCCCACCTAATGGCTTGTTTAGTTCTGCTGCAGCTCTGCTTGTGTGTTCCAGTCTTAAGGAAGTGCTGTGTTTGTGTGCTTGGCCCTTAAACAGCAGCAGGTTTATTTTTTTTGCAGGTTGTTCCTCATTGTTCTGTTTTAAGGAGAAACTATACAAGAGACAAAATCCCATGAAACACTTCTGAGAGACTTGGATCCAGTCAGTCCAATCTGTAGTCTGTTCTACTCCCACTGAATGCTAGTGCTTAGCATGCAGGGGAGGGATGTGGCTCCCCTCTTTAAGATGCCCAGATGAGTGTTTGCTGGCGCACCTGAGGGTGTGACAGCGATTCATACATGCCCACACACCATGCTTGAGCATCAGACCGTTTTGTTACAGTTGTATCTTTGCTCAGTACCCAGTGTCCAGCAGTGCTGGAAGGGAGGCAGGAACTGAACACAGTGGCAGGGCAAGCAGAGGCAGTGACTTGGCCAGAAAAGGGCCCATGTGAGGAGTTCCTGACCCAAGAAAGTAAAGCTGATGGTAACCAGGCTCTGCCTGGACTCCAAGATCACCAGAGAAGCCTGCAATGGTGAGGCAGATGCAAGCTTGAGCCAGGAATCCAAGCTCTGGATCTATGGGGTACCTGACTGTAGCAGTGCTATGCATGGGATCTTCAGCTTAAAATAACTCCCAAGTGAGGGAAGGGAGCGGTTTCCCTGGAGCTTTTCTAGCCCTTTCTTTTTCACAGCTCACCTTATTAAGCAGGCCTTGAGTACAGCCAACTAAAGCCCTTGAACAAGAGGGACCTGTGTCCTCAGGACCCTGACACCCAGGTACTGTGAAGATACACCCCACTGGTGGGTGGCTGCAGCTCCACTGTGGCATTTGGCCTCCACTCGGGTGCTGGTTAGCCTGGATCTGGGGCTGAGCCACAGCAGCTGCTCTGTCACCCAGTGCCCCCTCCCCAGCACTGAGTTGGAAAAGGAGAGAGAGGAGACCTGAGGCTTAAACTGAAAACAGATGTAATGGAACAACAAAGCTGTTACCAATGCCAGTGTAAAGGATTTACAGTTATACTCAGCCCAGCAAATGTACTGTGGTCACAGTCTGCAGGAGAAGGAAGAGGAACAAGGTCAGAAGGATCCCAAAGAGGAAGCTTCCCCTAGGCTCAAATCTTCTGTTTTTTATTGTGTGGTGTCTCTGGTCTAGGATGCAGCTCTAGCCAGCGTGGGTCAGCTGCCCTGGCTGTCTCCAAACTGCCATCAGCCTGCAGCTCATGGCTGCCTGTGAGTCTCTCCCAGCAAAACCAGGGCACTAGCATGGGAGTCTGTGTTGGATCTGCAAGACAGGCCTCATTTAAAGTCCTAGAGAGATGCTCTGCAGCCAGGGAAGATGTATGTGCCTATTCGTGAAATCACAGAATTGTTGGCTGGAAGGGACCTCAAGGATCATCCAGCTCCAAGCCCCCTGCCATGGGCAAGGACACCTCACACTAGATCAGGTTGCCCGGAGCCTGGCCTTAAAACCATCCAGAGCTGGGGCTTCCATCACTTCCCTGGGCAACCTGTTCCAGTATCTCAGCACCCTTATGGTGAAGAACTTCTTAACATCCAATCTGAATCTACCCACTGTTAGTTTTGCTCCATTCCCCCCAGTACTATCACTACCTCACAACTAAAAATTCCCTCAGCAGCTTTCTTGTAGAACCCTTCAGATACTGGAAGGCCACAATAAGATCTCCTTGGAGCCTGTTCTTCTCCAGACTGAAACAGCCTCAACTCTCTCAGTCTGTCCTCTATAGAAGAGCTCCAGCCCTCTCATCATCCTCATGGCCCTTCTCTAGACACATTCCAGCATGTCCAGATCTTTCTTCTAACAGGGGCTCTGGAGCTGGATGCAGTACTCAAGAGAGTGGAGTACTCACCAGAGTGGAGTTGAGGGGGAGAAAGCAGCCCAAAGGATGCTTTGGTACACTGAGCTGGTTTGTGCTTGGGATCTGTGAGACCAGCACTGACAGACATGACATCTTTGGAGTTCCCAAGCTGAGGTGTTTGGAGACCACTGCCACAGAATGACGCTTTTGAGAGAATTTGCTCAGTAGCTGGGATTACTCTTGTGGCCAGGCTGGCTTGTGTGAGAGTCAAGCAAGTGTGCTGCTTTTCAGGCTGTGCCTGCTCCTCAATCAGCTTTTTTTTTGGAGAGGAGACACGAAGGTGGGCTCTTGGATTTGGCAGTTGCTTTGAGGGTAGGGTTGTTAAGCCCTGTGTGGCTTCTGGGCCATTAGGAGAGCACGTGCTGCAGTGTAAGGTACTCACTGTGTGTGGTAAGCAGTTAAGATCTGTTTGCTTTTCCCTTTGCAAGCACTGCACAGTATTTCAGCTTCCAGAAGCACTTGGAGTTTCCTCTCAGTCGAATGCCACTCATGGATTAGTCAGAGGTGGTTTTAACACAGAACAGCTTCAGAGGAGACCCAGACATCAGCATCCCACAGTGTGGATTGTGAGGCCCACCATAACCTGTTTCTTGTCCCTCTTGGTCCTTTCCTGAGTGCAGCAGAGGAGACACAGCACATCCTCAAGATCCTGCGCTCCTGGGAGATGCCTTTGGTGAAGAAGCAGCAAGTGATGAATCTTGTGTTTGGGGATTATCATCTCAAGATGGCTGAGGAGCAGGAGAGCATGAAGAATGCAGGTGAGTCCAGCAGATCAAGGAAGGTTCTTATTCCCCTCTGCCATAGTGAGACCACTGCCAGAGTGGAATCCAGTTCTGGGCTCCCCAGTTCAAGAGGGACAGGGATCTACTGGAGAGAGTCCAACAGAGGGCTGCAAGGATGTTGAAGGGACTGGAGCACTGCCTGATGAGGAGAGGCTGAGGGACCTGAAGTTGGTTAGTCTGGAGAGGAGAAGGCTGAGAGGGGATCTGAACAATGTCTATGAATATCTGAGGGCTGGGGGTCAGGAAGGAAGGGACAGGGACAGCCTCTGCTCACTTGTGCCCTGGGATAGGACAAAGGCAATGGATGGAAACTACCGCACAGGGAGTTCCACCTCAACGTGAGGAAGAGCTTCTTGACTGTAAGGGTCCCAGAGCTCTGGCACAGGCTGCCCAGAGAGGCTGTGGAGTCTCCTTCTCTGGAGCCTTTCCAGCCCTGTCTGGATGTGTTCCTGTGTGACCTGTGCTAGATTCTGTGGTCCTGCTCTGGCAGGGGGGGTTGGACTGGAAGATCTCCAGAGGTCCCTTCCAGCCCCTAACATCCTGGGATCCTGTGAGCTGGAACTGTCCCTCCAGGGGACGATGATATTTGTGTGTTTTTCTGTAGATTTCTCAGGCTGAAGCTTGAGATTGCATCACCTCTCTCCACCACTGCCTTACAGAGTGACTTGCAGTAGCATCCCCATAGCAGGAAACTGGCATATGGATAGAAATGTTATTCTTTATCTCTTCTAGATGTGAAACCTGGTGGTGTGGAAGGGCAGCAAAGCTGTGGACAGGCTTCAGGTGGTGCAGTGTGTGGGAAACAGTCTGAGCAAAGCTCTGAGGTAAAGCCAGATGGGTTCATGTCATCTGACAGTGGCTTCAAATCTGATTTTGCACCTTCTGAGACCAACCCAGAAGGAACTGGCATGCCTTTGGAAGCAGTCCCTGGTGTCATTGATGCTGAGCAGACACAAAGCAACTCCACTGAGCAGGAGAATTGGAATGGAGCTGTGAGTTCTGCTGCCTCTGGACAAGAACCCAAGTTTACTTCCAACTTTGCTGTCCCAGATGGAGGCTGTCCTCTGGTTCAGTCAGTTGCAGCAAGCCAGCATACAGAGCATGCTGCAGATGGTGAAGTGCTGGGTAATTCACTGCCTGCCCAATCAGCAGGCATACCACAGATTTCAGGCTTGCAGAAGTCTGAGTTGACTCGAAGTACAGGTAGCACACCCAAATTAGATAGAAACCACGTCGTGATGAAGGTCCCCCAGTCACAGACAGCGGCTGAGAAATCGACAGCAGCTGAGAAATCGACAGGAGATGGAGCTGCCCAGAAGAAGAAAAAGAAGAAACAAAAAGCATCTGTCAGTAAAAAGGAGGCAGAAAAAACTGAGACCAACAAGAATGCAAAAGCAGAGGCTAACATCTGTCAAAGTAAAGATAATTCCCAGCAGGCCGAGACTTCTCAGGTATTTAAATTCCGACGAGGTCCCATCATTTATAAACCCTCTAGCAAAAGAGAAACTTTGGGTAGTATAACAGTCAGTAGCCCTGTCTGAAAGACCAGTGGCTGTTTATTTCTTACAGCAGCTGCTGAGGAGTTGAAATAGTGGAAAAGAAGTTTAGGATCCTTGTCTCCTTCGGTTTATGCCGAAGCGTTTGGTGCTCATCCCTGTGACGGCGAACCCTGGGCAGCTGAGCGCCGCCTTGTGGCCGCGGAAGGACTTTTCATAAGGATGCCTGAGAGGACAAGGGGGAGTGGTTTGAAGCTAAGGAAGAGCAGGGTTAGACTGAGGCTTAGGAAGAAGTTCTTCAGTGTGAGGATGAGGAGACTCTGCAGTAGGTTGCCCAGGGAGGTTGTGGATCCTCCTCCCTGGGGATGTTCAAGGCCGGGCTGGATAAGGCCTTAAGCAGCCAAGTCTAGTTGAGAGGTGTTTCTGCCCTCAGCAGGGATGTTTGAGTAGATGATGTCTGAGGTCCCTTCTAACCTGAGCCATTCTGTGGTCTTCTATGATCTATGTGACCCCTTCAATGGGTTTTGTACCTGTTACACACTACTTAAGAACTGCTTCAGCCCCAAGGCACAGCCCTGTTCTCTTCTCCTTCCCGCTGTTCAGTTAGCCACATGGCTTTGCTGGAAGAGACTTGGCTTCCTCCACCCTCATGGGCTTCAGCTTCCTTCTCCTCACTCATTTCTGGTTGAGCAGTCACACAGTAGCTGAGACACCCAAGACTTGGCTTCCAGTTTTGTCCGTTGTGTGCATTTTGATTTCAGGTGTGTTGAGGATGCCCAAATGACTGGGTGGTGTTGATCAGTTTTAGCCTTCCTAGTTCAAAAGTCAGGGAACTGCTGGAGAGACCTGAGGATCTTTAGCCTGGAAAACAGAAGACTGAGAGCAGATCTTCTCAATGCTCAGCAAGAGAAAAGGTGGGGGGCAAGAGGATGGGGCCAGACTCTTGTCATTGGTGCCCAGTGACAGGACAAGGGGCACGAGGCACAACCTGGCACCGAGGAGATTCCATGTGAACAGGAGGAGAAAATTCTTTGTTGTGAGGGTGCTGGAGGCCTGGAGCAGGCTGCCCAGAGAGGCTGCGGAGTCTTCCTGTCTGGAGAGCTTCCAACCCCCCCTAAATACTGTGATCCTGAGCAAGCTGCTGTGGTGTCCCTGCTTTAGTAGGGGTGTTGAACTGGGTGATCTCCAGAGGTCCCTTCCAACCTCTACCATTCTGTGGCTCTATGAGAGATGTGGGATTTTTGCCAGCGCTTATTTCTCCCATCTGTAAATTGATTTGACAGCTTCTGTCACAGACAAGGCTCTGAACAGAGTTGTCTGAATGGCAGCCAATCCTTCACTCAGGCAATGAGCTGCAGCTAAAGATCTGTCCAGTGCTTTAATTTACTTAGTGCAAAACACTGCAGGGAAACATCACCCGGTCTGTCAAGTGATCACCAGAAGCTGGGATTTGGAGCAGCCCTGACTTTCTGCAGATTACTTTTATCCTGTGCTGCAAGTGCTGCTCTGATTTTTGGGGGACTTCTTTCCATCTCGTGTAGCAGTTGGATGAGCAGCTGTGGAAAGAGGTGGACTGGTGTGTGGAACAGCTGGAACTTGGCCTGAAGACCCAGAAACCAACTCCAAGGCAGGGTAAGCACTCAAGTAAAGGAGAGCTGGCCCTCTGGGAAGGGTTGGCAGACAAGAGCAGGTCCAGGTTTAAGCTGAGTGTTTCTTGTGTGTCCTGGTGCAGCTGCAGAGGCTCTCCAGGCCATCAGGACCCTGCGCAGTGACAAGGCTCCACTGGTGAAGAAGCGTCAGCTCATGAGAGCTATGTTTGGAGACTACAGAAAGAAGATGGAGGAGGAGTGGTGCAGAGAGCTGAAGCTCATGGAAGCAGGTAGGAGAACTGTTTATGACGGGGGAAGAGAAGAAGAACTCTGTTTCTGCCCTCTGTATTGCTTTGCAGAGTGGGATCTTGATGGATGGGATGACTAAACATCTCTTACTGCTCTTTTCTCCCCTCTCCAAGCTGTGAAATCTGCCAGGGTGATGGAAATGCAGAGGGACACCTGCAAAAAAAGCTGCCACTTTGTCCGGAAGCGCTCTGGAGCTTGCAGGAAGAGCCAGAGTTCATCAGAATGCCCTTCAGAATCACCCAGGACACTCAACACAGGCTTATTCAAATTCGTAGCTCCCCCAAAAGAGTTTCACTTTAATTTCTTGGAGGAAAGTCTCTTAGACTAAAACTGTGGCTAAAACCCATGCCCAGGCTTCTGTAACCTTAATGGTGAAGAGATGCCGTGCAGCAGAAAATGTTACACCAGAATCTGTGTATTTCCAAAGGGAAGGAGCTTCTTTTGGAGTGCCTTACCTAGAGGTCCAAACCAGGTCTGCCTACCACACAGGTGACTCCATGGCTCAGCCCACATGGTTCTCCTCTGTGCTCATACACCTTTGCAAAAGATCAGCACAGAGTCTGGAAGGATTTGGTTTTCTTCCTCTAGAACTGACATTAACCTAAGAATCTCTCTGTTATATTGGATGTTTTCCTGTTCTCCCCTTACTTTTGAGCAGAGGAGGCGTTTGGTAACGGATGGGGACAGCAGTACACACAGAAAGGAGTGGTTTGTAGTGGAGATCAAGTGCCTGCGAAGGTCCAGCAGCATAACGCCTGGGTGGATGATTCCACTCCACAGAGGCCTGTGTGAATGCAGCCTCTGCTCTCCAGAAAGCCCTGAGCAGTGTGCCACCCAGACACTATGTGCTTAGGATCTTGGAGGGAGAGGAGTGAGAATCACCCTTGCTCACTCACCTCTGCCATTGACAGAGATGTAAAAGCTATCTGCAGAGGCTGATTCCATTGGCTGGTGGTCTATGGACAGCTGTGTCGAGCCAGGGAAAGATGTTTGCTGCTGAGGGCAGGTTCTGGCTGGCTCAGAAGGGTCTGCAGCCGGCTCTTGAAAGCTTCCTGTATAAGCAGCCCAGTTACAACCACCTGTGGTTTTGAAGGTCAGTCAGCTGCATGCCAAAGGCTGGGTGGTGGGCAAATGAAGTGTGAGAGGCCAAAGACTTGATTTATATTAAAAGTTCTGCTTTCTCTTTCTGAATGTTCAGATGTGTCTCCAGTGTTTGGATGCTGCTTCAGCCACTTAACTGAGCTATGGAGAAAATCTCCACTAGACTTAAAACAGCTGAAGAAGCAGAATCCTTTAAAAGACCCTGGTGTCAGGTGTCCCCCGGGTGCAGTGCCTTTTTATAGTCCTGTCACCCTGTCTGAGGAGTGAGACATGGCAGTGTAGAGAGGTTCTAGGGTGTGCTGAGCAGCTGAGAGATGGCGGAAAACGTTCGCTGGGAAAGGCATCAAAAAAAAATGCTGGCCACAAGAAACATTGGTTTTTTTTTCCAGTAAGCTCTGATACAGGTATGTATCTAGCATACAGATATGTTTCTTTAGTAAGGTCTGTTACATCTGCAAACAGGGAGGTGGATCTGCCTCTATTCTGCTCTAGGGAGACCAGCCTGAAGCACTGTCCAGTTCTGGGTCCCCCAGCAGAAGCAGGACATGGGAATGCTGGATCAGGTCCAGAGGAGGCCGCAAAGATGATCAGAGGTCTGGAGAACCTCTGCTATGGGGACCAGCTGCAAGAGCTCCAGGGAGACCTCAGAGCAGCCTTACAGTACCTGAAGGACTGTTTAGAAGGGCTTGTAGTGTCAGGACGAGGGACAATGGCTTTGAGATGCAAGAACGGGAGAGTGAAATGAAGAAATTCTCTGCAGTGAGGGTGGGAAGACACTGGAACAGGTTGCACAGGAAGGTTGTGGATACCCCCTCCCTGCAGGTGTTGAAGGCCAGGCTGGCTGAGGCCTTGAGCAACCTGGGCTAATGGGAGGTGTCCCTGTCCATGGCAGAGAGGTAGTACTGGATGATCTTTAATGTCCTTTTCAACCTAGCCCATCCTAGGATTCTATAAAATGATGACTTTACTAACGCTGTTCATTGCGAGCTCTTTCGCCGCCCCTAAGCCCCGTTCTCTTCCTTGCCGGAAAGAGAAATCCTTAAACAGTATGAGGCTTGGAATGTAACCTGGGATTTTCAGGGTCACTCTGTCTCCTATCAGGGAACGGAAGCAGCACCCCGTGGAGGCACAGCCGCGGCACGACTGCTGCCAGAGATGTTATTTCCTTTCCAAGGACAGGCTTCCCTGTGCAGATGATCTCATGATCCAGGCTGACCCTCCTGCAGCCGCAGCGCGGGCCACAGCCACTGCGGGTACCTGTGCAGCTCCACCACCAGCCACCACCGTCCACTTCCCTTCCCAGCGGCCACCGCGGCCGGAAACGGGCCTGGGCCAGCTTCTCATTGGTTAGCGACCACGAGCCGCAAGGGCCACGACGGCGGCCGGCAGAGGCCGCTCCATGACCGCGTTTCGCCCGCGGTCTGAATCTGGTCGTTGCTGCTCTGCCCTGACCCCAGCAGTACGAGTTCCAGTCACTGCGGAATGCCCTCAAATACCATCACCTTTATTAAATTATAAAACTCTTAAGCTTTAAAATTTACCGTATAAAATAATCACAGGTATTAACAGCAAATGAAAAAAAAATAATTTTTTTTTTCTCTTTTTTTTCTCCCAGACACAAGAATTTGCTCAGATTTTACCCCAAATAATTAACCTTTCCCCTCCCCTTGGCACCCAACGCCACCGTGTGCCAGGGTCGGAGGACAAAAAAAAGCAGAATTTCGGTGATGAAACATAAAATCAACAATCACGGTCACCGGGTCTCTCGCCCCAAAGCTTCTGCTCCGCGGCAGGAAAGCCGGAGGAGTTATTGCTCTCTGGTAAGCGGCGGTACCCGGGCCAGGCCGGGAGCCTGGCGTGGACGGCACGGCTGTCAAGGAGCAGCGGTCGCCTGCCACGGGGCCGGGGCTGCAACGCCGCTGTGCAAACTTAGACAGGGGGAGGAAAAGTGCCTAAAAGTGATCAAAGTTCAAGGAAGCCCTGAGGTCCCCATGTCCCCACTTCCCGCAGAGCTGTCGTGAATGGCGGCAGCGAAAGGAAACGCTGGGAACACGGGGACGACAGGCTAGTGCCCTGTGCTCGTCCTGCGCCTGCTCAGAGCTGGAGTTTGCAGAGGAAGGGGAGGCAGAGGGATAAAGTGCAGAGCTGAGAAGAAAGCTGGGCACTCTTCAAAGCAAAGAAATAACCCCGAGGAGGCAAATCCTTCATTAATTGCTGTTCTCCCCAAAACCACCTTGGGGGTGTGTGTGTGTGCGTGTGCACTCCCAGCAGCACGCACAAGACCAACCATGGCAAGGAGCCCTTATCTAGAGAATAAGGATGAGGCAAAGACAAGTTTCCACCCTCACTTTCTGATGCCTGTGTGCCCTACAGTAAGGCTAAGGTGAGACAGATGCTGCAAAGGAGACCACAATCATCTGGAGAGCCCACGGCAGTGCTCTTGGCTGGGGTGGGACACTGCCAATGGGCTCAGATCAGTCCGGACGCCGCAGCACAGCCAGCCTCTGGACACAGCAGGCTGGAGGAGCAGGGTGTGCACAGCTCAGACACCATCCTGCACCACCTGTGCTGCCCCAGGCAGAGCTGTGTTCATGCCAAACCCACCAAAGGGAGGAAGACAGTGAATACCTGAACATCGAGAAAGGAAGGGGACAATGCAGCAGCCTGGCTCCTTCCAGATGAGCTAAGTGGGATGAAGTGAAACTTAAGAATAAACCCTGCACTGCTGTGTATTTCACAGCCCTGGGCAAGATGCTGCTGCCACTGCTGCTTCTTACATGTCCCCACATGGGACATTCCTTGCAAGTCTGATCCTGAATCCAGAGCCCAAGTCATGGCCTTTTTCTTGCACCCCCAGAATCAGTAATAGGTAAGAGCAGTACCACCTGTTTCACAGGGAGAGGAGCTCCAGACCCCTGTACAGATGGAGCCAGGGGTCCAGCACACACCAAGATCATCTCCCAACCTCATCAGCACCACAGGCGTGCAGCTGCATTTGCCTCCCCGGACCAGAAGAAACCCATTCTTCTCTTGGGTTCAAATGCCAGTTGCAGGATGGAAGGGGAAATCCCCACCTCACAGCCCTCTGTTAGGACATGGGGTGCAAAGAAGAGCTCGGCAGCCAAAGCCTTGGCTCCAGCTCAGCATGGGCTAAGCCCAAGCCTCATGGATGCAGCAGGAGAGGAAGGGTCAGCGATTTCCCCCAGGGCCATGGGGAAGTGGGAGGCAGGCTTTTGCTTGATCTAGAACCACAAACAGCCTGCCCCATTGCAGCAGAAAAGCAGAGGTGGCCTCAGACCTGCTTTCACAAGCCAAGCTCAGCTTCATCTTTAAACCCGGTCCCTGCTGCTCTCTCCTGGCCAACGAATGAACAGGTAAGAGGATTGCTGAGCTGCCAGAGCAGGGCAGCCCAGGGAAAGAGCAGCTTCACCAGCCCTCCACCTCTGCCACCCGGAGCTGAGCAGCTCAGGTGACAGCATAGAGCTCCTCACGGTCGTTCTGGCAGATCTGGTAGCGACAAGTGAGCTTCTGTGACCAGGCCCAGGGCTTCTTATGCTTGTCCCGAGGAGGAAGCAGGAAAGCAACGCTGCAAGCCACCAGCACGTGCCAGATGCTGTGGGTGTAGTAGTAGTTCTCATTGGTCTCCATGAATGCATACACTGAGATGGCGATGAATGCCAAGGTGATCCCAGGCAGGAGGTAGAAAACCCAGCGCTTCCACGACGGCGGGTAGCAGTGCCTGCGCTTCACCCCGTGGTGAACCTGCAGCGGGCAGAGCACAGAAAGGTTCAGCAGCCAAGCAGAGGGAAACAGGCCTGACCCAGAAGCATCTGCCGGCCTCACAGCAAGAGGCTGTATCTGCTGACCCCAAGAAATTCAGTCTCTCCCCCTTCCTGGGCCCATCTCTTGTGGGCAAGTGCCCACAAACAGTTGTAGAAACAAAACCCAGCATGCAGAGGGCAGTGAGGATGCCAAAGCTCCAGGCCAGGCTACAGGCAACAGGACTGTTCCAGGACAACACTCCAGCCACAGGTGTGCACTCAGATGGAGCTGCAGCAGAGGGACTCTGCTGAGACCCTTAACCAGGGTACTTTTCAGCTACTGGAGAGATGGAAAAGGAATCCCTTGCCCTGCCCTCCCTCTGCCTGCATGCTTCAAGGAGATCAAGCCCTGCCTGTGGATGGTCTGGAGTCTGTGGTCTACGCTCCCACCACCATTCCCTGAAGGCGAGCCAAAAGCAGCAGGTCCTGCATGGCTGCCCTTACTTACCCAGGCTGCAATCATGATGACGAGGGCAAAGAGGCAGGGACCCATCATGTTCCACACCCCTCTGCGGTCTAGCTGCAGGGACATGGCAATTAACAGGGTCCCCAAGACAAACAGGACCTGGGAACGAGACACCACCACTCATGTCAGCAGCCAGTGGGGCTGCCAGATCCCAGCGAGCCATGCCAGACCTCACCTCCTGGGCACTCAGCCCTGCAGGCATGCCCCACTCAGGAGCAGCACCTTCAGAAGAAACCAGAGGACACACAAACCTCAGTCCCTTCAGGCTCAGTCCCTACAAGCAAGCAGGGTTATGATCCAAACTCCTGAGCCAGAACAACCCACTAGTTTGAAAATCAGCATGGCAGTGGGTGACAAGCAGGCTTTGTTGCCAGGTTGGGCTGTGTCATTAGAGCAGCCCCCCAGAGGGCTCTGCATGGCTGCCTGTGGTTTGGCTGGCTCAGGCCCGGCCCTGCAGCCTGGGGTTAGCTGACACTCACATATTTCAGGATCTTCTTCACTCGGGACATGCAGAGGATGGTCACCCAGATGGACACCACGGAGCCCAAGAAGTCACAGTACTGTAGTGTGTCGTAGTCCATGATGCACATCACCGCCACGCCTGGCTGGTCACACGCATGGTAGAACTAGAGCCAGGGACAAAAGCAAAGGCCAGCATGAACCCAGCAGCACCCACATGGCTTTCTGGCAAGGAGAGGCAGGAGAAGGCTCAGCTCACAGCAGGCAGGACATCTCCTTGCAGTGCCTCCAGAAAGCTCTACCAAACCCTCACGGTATTACAGAAAGCAGCTGAGAGCTGCCACCAAGCTGCACTCTGACAGCAGCAGCCAAGAGCTCCTACGACAGCAGCCCTCAGGTGCACAAAGCTCCAACCCTGCCTCCATTCCCTGGGGTCCTACCCCTAGATCTGAATGGGAGAGCCCAGTGCCAATAATCACAGAATGTCAGGGGCTGGAAGGCACCTCGAAAGCTCATCCAGTCCAACTCCCCTGCCAGAGCAGGATGACCTAGAGCAGATCACAGGTACACATCCAGGTGGGTTTTGAATATCTCCAGAGAGACTCCACAACTCCCCTGTGCAGCCTGTTCCAGTGCTCTGTCACTCTCACAGTGAAGGAATTCCTTCTCATGTTTCCATGGAACTTCCCTTGCCCTGGTATTGGGCATCACCCAGCAGAGCCTGGCTTCATGCTCTGAGCACTCAACCTTTACGGATTTATAAACATGAATACTACTTCCGCCGAGCTCTGAAGGGGCAGGATGCAGCCGGGGAGGTGCTTGCCCAGTGATCCTAGAGTGTCCCAGCAGAGTACCAGGATGGATTGTTCAGCAAAGACTTCAGCCAGAGGACTCAAAGAAAGACAATGCCTACCGTGGAGAAGAACATGGTGTAGGTGTAGACGGAGGCCTCCACCAGGTAGCAGCGATGAACGGCAACGGCGATGGCTGGCAGGAACATGAGGTTGCTGAGGGTGAGCAGCAGCGTGGCCAGGTTCTGCACGCCCACAGACTGGGCCTTGGTGTCATCTGTGCAGCTCCAACCGCCCCAGCCTGAGGAGCAGAGGCCAGTGTGGGTCTGGCATTGCCCTCCCTTAGCCTGGGGTGCCTCAGAAGAAGCAAACCACACCCCAGAACTACCCCTGAGCCTCTTCTCCCTTGCTTCAACAGCCACTTGCCCTCCTGCTCCCAACATGGCCTCGTTACTCATTGGATGCTCTGCTGGGGAAGGGCCTGGGGAACTCCAGCAGAGCCCTGTGTCTTCTCTGAGGACATCCCCCAGGCTGCTTCCGTGAAGCAGAGGACATCCTACATACAGTGTGGGTCTCTCTAGCCTAGTATAGTAACATCCCTATAGTAACTCCACACATGTGCAGGTGGTAACATCAAGTGTTTGAGGCTCAGATGCTGTGGATAATGTTCTAAGGTGGGTGCAAGCTCCCTACAGATCTGTGCTGGTTCGAGGCTAATTGGAACGAACCAGAGTGGAAAATGATCCACAGCATTGAGAAAGCCTTTGGGCTCCTGTCCTACCTCCTGCCACAGCAGGGTGAAGACAGGTCAGGCTGCTCTGGGCCTTGTCCAGTGGAGTTTTGAAGACCTCCAAGGGTGGATACTCTGCAAATCCAAACAGCTCTGCTAGGGAATAATTTGTCTTCTTTGATTTAGCTGCAAGTTGCCTTGCTGCACTTCTGTCTGTGGCTTTTCCCCTAGAACAGCCCAGCTCCAGGGCTCCGGTAACCCCTGTGTGCAGTGGAAGGAAGGTACAATTTCATCCTCCTCCAGCTCCTCCTGGGTGACCAAACCTCCTGCCTCAGCTCAGGGTGACATTAAGCTCTGCACGGGGCAGAGGGAGTAAAAATCTCCTGGAGGACAGTGTGTGCTTTAAGCTTGACACAGGAGACAATTCTCAGCCTCCTGCCAGGATACAGTTTGGGCTTTTTGTTTGGTTTTGTGGTGTTCTTGTCTTAATTTAAATCATTTCACTTCAAGATTGGGATGCCCATGCCCTCCTTTCAGGGAAAAGAGGGCAGTCAGAGGGCAGCTGGGCTATGTGCAGGCACTCCACAGTCAGAAAGCAGAGTGAAAAGTCACATCCATGCCATCAGAGTGCCCCTGGAAAGCCAGCCAGCAGCTCTGCCCTGTCTGCCAGGCAGCACCAGGCAGCCTGCTTTCTCCAGTTTATTTCTGGGTCACGAATATGCAGATGGGGCATTTTGCTGGGAGTGATTCAGCAGAAAGCTGTCCTCAGCCTGATTCCCCAGTTCCCTTGGGGTGCTCTGTGCTTCCCAGAACCTGGCAGCCCTCGGGGAACTGAGGATGCTGCTCCTCGCCCATGCCAGCATGCAGCAGGGCTGCCCTGCCTGGGCTCCAGGGCAGCAGTGACCCACACTCAGCTGTGTCCTTTTGCTGGGAGCAGGTACAGGAACTCACCCTGGCAGAGCTATCATCTTCTCTACACCTCTGACCCCTGTCTCCTCACCCCAGTAAGATAATCAGCAGCTGACACAGAGGTTCCTCCTTCAGGGGCACCTCCCTACGGGCTGGCTTTCATGTTGGCTCTTGGCAGGAGACAGCACCACGGCACAGCAAGGGCAGGGACTGCAGCCTGGCCTTATCAAGCCCCATGTCAAGACCCTGCATCCCAAATTGCCCTGAAAGGTGGAGGTTCCAGTGCCCTTGGGCAGCCCTGCCAGCACAATGATCTCTCTGGGGATGCTCAGAAGCATCTTTCCAAGCCCTGAGTGACTGCAAGCTGGAAGCAAAATGTCATTCATCAGAAAGCTGACCTCACCCTGATCCTCCATCTCCCACGGGGCTCTCTGTGCTTCCCAGAAGCCAGCACCCCTCCCTCAGGGAACTCAGGGTGCTCCCCAAGAAGCCACCACGGGTGCTGAAGGCTCTTTGGGTAGGTGCTGTGGCCCCAGGCTGCTCCTGGCAGTCACAGTAGACCCCAGGCTCCCCCCGCCCCCAAAAAAAAAACCACCATGGTTTGTCCTTGGGGAGGACAGCAAAGCCTCACCAGCCTTGCAGCTGCAACCAGCGTAGAGGTAGCCATGTCTTCTCAGGAGGCTGCACTGCCCGTAGGGCCCACAGTCGTTGAAGCAGGGGGTGAGGTATGCAAAGACGGTCACTTTGGCTTCTGCGGCCTTACATTCACTGGAAGGAGAGCAGGTCACCTGGGCAGCCTCACCCTTCATGTTGGGAACCCCATCCTTCATGGTAGAACTCCATCCTTTTTCTTGGGATCCCCATCTTTCATGTTGGGAGCCCTATCCTTCATGTTTGCACTCTTATCCTTCATGTTGGGATCCCCATCCTTCAGGCTGGGATCACCATCCTTCATGTCAGGAGCTCTATCCTTCATGTTAGGATCTCCATCCTTCGTGTTGGGATCCCCGTCCTTCATGTTGGGATGCCCACCCCGTGTGTTGGCAGCCCTTCACCCAAGGAGCAGAGGCAGCACTCTGCTCTGGAGGCTCAAGCCATGCTTATGCACGCAAGCTGCCTGCAGTTTCAGGATCTGCTCCATCCCTCCCAAGAGCCAGGAGCAGAGTCAGCTCCCTCTCCACTCAGATGGACACACTGAAGTGCGGGTGGATGTGAGCTCTCCCCACATCCCACAGCAGACCCTGGTGCCCAGGAGCAGCATCACCAGCACTGTGTGCTTGGCCCCTTATGCATGGAACCATCAGGAAGGCAAACCACAGGAACATGGGCACAGGTACCTGCATCTCAGTGACCTTTGAAGCAGTAATCTCATTTTCATTTCTAGTTTATCACCCCAAAACCCACCTGGGGAAGGGGAAGCTCACCCAGGCAGGCCATGCCACCCAGTTTGGTTGACAGGTGTCAGCTCAGTACCAGATGAGCTGCTTGGATGCTCACAGGAGAGCGAATGGAAACTGCCACCCTCCTTCCTCCCCCTTTGCAGCCACAGCTTCATGAGCCCATGGCACAGCTAGTCCCAGGTTTGGTTTTGCTCACACTAGCCAGGGGCAGCAGAACACAGAGGCAGAGTGCTCTGCCCCAAGGCAGATGACACACACTGGACTCACCCCTGGCCCTTCGGGCAGAGGAGCTGCAGGGAGAGGAACCAGACATCAGTCTGCGGGTACAGGACAATGAGCATTGCTTCTGCAGAAGATGTTCTCACGCTCAGAGGGTAGCCCTGGAAAAAAGCTTAAAGAAAAGAGGGTGCTGTGATGGGCCCAGACTAGGGGAGCAGAGCACACAGCATTCCCAGGCTGAGACTGACTGCAGAGGAATCAGATGCTCCTGTAGCTCATTGCTTCCATCCTCAGGAGGCAGCAGGGGGATGGAGAGAAGCCTCGCTCCTGAGACCCGTGGTTGTTCTTTTGGTACCTGCCTAGACAGCACAGGGCACCTGGAACAGCCTGTTTGCTTGCCTGGTCCTTCATTGGAGAGCTTAGCTTCTCTGCATGCCAGAAATACCTTAACCATCTCCAAAACTCCTTGACAATAAGGCTGGGAGAGCCCCAGGTGTAACCCCTAGTGCCAGACCTGCGCCCCAGCACCCTGAGCATGTGCCAGCACAAAGACCTCAGGAGGGTGCATTCCAAAATGAGCTTTCCCTGAGACACCCCACAAAGTCCTGGCTCAGTTAACTGCTCGTGATGTCTAAAAGCAAAGTTCTGAGCCGGCACAGTGGAGCTGGCAGCAGGTGCCAGCCTGTGTCCTACCTGTGCTGCAGTTCTGCGTGGCATTGAGGGACAGCACTGGTGAAGCAGCACTCACGCAGGCTGCCACGGTGGCATTGGCCAGGCTCAGGGATGTCTGTGCAAAGAGAGCAGGGTCCTACATCAGAGCTCCCCTGTGCCTACCCCAGCACAACTCATCTCCCATGTTGCCTGCTGTCTACAGAGCAGCAGGTGACAAGAAGCCCTGCAGATCAAGGTGACCCAGCAGCTTTCTCTGGGCAAACCCATGTCCACCTCACCCTGCACTGCAGCTGTGCAACATGCTGGATGAAAGGCAAGAGAGCCCCCAGGTAGGACTGCCCCAAAGCTGGGACACTCACACATCACTTCAGCCTGAGCACTGGGTGGCAGAAGTCAGAGGCAGCAGGACATCAGGGCTGAGCCCTGCTCCAGCCCTCAGAAAGCTTCCTAGAATCTCAGGGGACTGATGCTGAGGTGACACTGAAAGAACCCAAGAATCAGCAACTTGGGCAGGAGCATTCCTGGGTTTCCCTGCTCAGTCTCCTCTCTTGGTGGCAAGGTGCCAGGCTACCGTGGAGAAGATGACATTGCAGCTGCTTCCCATTTTGTCTCCTCTGCGTCACTGCCACCACATGCTAGCAGGCTGTGGCATTTGAATTGGGAGCTGGTAGGTGGGACGCACTGGAAGCAGCTAAAACAGGCTCAGAGTGTTTTGTTACAACAAAAAGAAAGAGAAATAATCCCACTGGTACCTACAAACCCTGCAACTGGCAGAGAAACCTGCCCAGGAGCAGGCACAAAACCCCCAGAGGGGACCCAACCCCACCGATGAGAAACCAGCCCAGGAGCAGGCACAAAGCCCTCCAAAGAGCAGCCAACCCCACCAGTGAGAAACCAGCCCAGGAGCAAGCACAAAAGCCCCAGAGGGGAGCCGACCCTACTGGTAAGAAACCAGCCCAGGAGCAGGCAGAAAGCCCCCAGGCACAGCAGCCAACACCACACTCAGGCTCCGCACCTTGTTGAGCAGGAGATTGATGACGAGGGAGCCGCCGCTGTCCATGCCAGTGTTGAGGTTGAGGAGGAGGAGGGTTGGGGAGAGGGAGCCGACGGGCACGCTGGGACCGTTCAGCAGCCTGTAGCGCACAGACACCACGTCCAGGTCCTCACGAACCACAGGCTGGGTCTGCAGGCAGAAGCTCCTCTGCTTGGACACGTTGTGGGAAGCCTCGCCAGCAGGCACAGCAGAGCTCCCCGCTGCTGCTGCGCTGCCTGGTCTGGGACTGGTTTGGCTCTGGTTTAGGCTGAGGAAGCTAAGGAATGAACTGGAACTTCCTGGTCTGCAAGCTGTAAAGCAGAAAAGGAGAGGAATCAGCACAGCCAGGGCTAGCAGCTTGTCCAGGCAGGGCCCTGCAACTCCAGCTCCTCCAGCGGCAGCGCAGACCAGGGGAGTTTCGGCTGGTTCAGGCACTGCAGTATGGACACCCTGAACTCCAGCAGTGCTTCCACACCTTGGGGCAGTGATGGAAGCCAGGCAGTGGTAGAAGCAACCTGGAGCTGCAGGGAAGCAGAGTGGGAGCAGAAGAGAACATGGAGCACTGTCACATGGCAGTGTACCCAGGGAGCACGGACTGCCCGGGGGCAGAGCACAGCACACCACTACAACCACAGGCTGCAGAGAAGTCTCTACCAGTTCCCCAGAGGTGAGCAGACAAGGCTGTGCAGAAGACAGAAGCCAGCCCAGTGTAGGTACAGGTACAAGCCATCACAGCATGGCAGCTCGAGCCAAACGTGGCACTTGGAGTCCCACTGCTGGAGCCTGCTCATCACTGCCAGTGCCTCCAGTGCTTCTCTCTAACCCCTTGGCACTCCAGCACATGGGGTGAGGCTCTGCTTTGAGGAGGAGATGGCAGAACATCCAGCAGAAGAAAGCTTTAGAAATGTGCCTAGTTGGTGAGCTTCCAAGAGTCGAACAGGGGTTATGGTCAGGTAATAAGTTGCAAAAGGTGCCTGCACAGCCACAAAGACTGGGGACCTCCTGAGTCACAAGGTGTCACCTGAAATGGCGACATCCTCTCCAGATCAGACATTACCCCAAGTAAGCCTCTCTCAGATGGTTTGTGGCCAGCTGGCATCCACCATATCATTAGCGTGCTGGATTTACATAGAGCTCTTCTGCCCATCAGGTGTTAAGCCACACACTGCTCCCCAAGCAGTCTTTGGAAACCATCCCTGCATCAGACACCTTCAGTGTCTCCAGCAGTTCCAAACCAGACGGCTCCAGGGAGCATCACCCGGAGCACACCGGAGCCTTCACTTCTGATCCCCAAACAATAACTAGGCCTCAGTCCCCCCCAGGGTTGTGCCCAGGCAACCAGCATGCTGGGGACTGCAGGCCACTACAGTCAGCTGCCCAAAGGCCCAAGAGAGACCCAGCAAACACAAAGTTCTCCCCAAAGGGCTAGAGAAAGCAGTAGCCCACCTGTGAAGGAAGCCAGCATCACCAGTGACACACTGCCATTCGTGGCACCAAGACTCTCCACCATGATCTGTAGCCACTTCTCCCAAGGAGGTGAATCCAGGGCCAGGCTGCAGGTGATGTTCCCCACGCAGGTGACAATCCTCTGGAAGGACTGGGGCAGTGTGATGGAGCCCAGCACGACCCGCACAGCACAGGCTTTCTGCTCGCTGGTCACGCAGCTTCGCAGCTCCAGCTGCATCCCTGCAGCGTGCTTGGGGACGAAGACTCTGCAGCAGGAGGAACCAGTGCTTTGCAGAGCTCGTACCCTCACCACGAGCCATCCACCACCCACTATGGTCCCTGGGGCTTTGTGGTGGGAGCAGGTGTCATGCTCTAAGCCCAGAACATCCTCTAGGTCAGCTGGGGTCACCTGTCCTGGCTGTGTCCCCTTCCAGCTCCCAGTGCCCCAACCTGCTGGCTGGTGGAATGATGTTAAGGAGCAGAAAAGGCCTTGACTCTATGCAAGCTCAGCGACAACAGAAACTGTTGCTGTGCTATCAACACAGCTTCCAGCACCAATCCAAACCACCTATTAGCTACTGTGAAGAAAATTAGTTCTACCCCAGCCCAATCCAGCACGACTAGATTACCTTGGCTGGTGCTGAGAAAGCCCTTCCCAAGGGAAACATCTCCAAGAACTAAAATGCCTGCAGCTGAACCTCTAAGAGCTCCTGGGAAGGAGTAGGAGAAGGGTGCTTATGTGCTGCCCGTGCAAACCTCATCGCTGCTGCAAACATCCTTTCAGACCCATCCCCAGCCTCACATGGCAACAGCACCCAGGGGAGATCCCATCCCACCCACTGCCCTCACTCACTTGGCATGCAGTGGCTTAGCTGGTGAGACAATGGTTTGTGGCATGGCAACCCCAGGCTCCAGGACGGGCATGTCGGTGAGTCTGAGCACAAACATATCTGCCTGGAATATGTAGGGGCACGGGGTGGAGAAACCCTGCAGGAGGGGAGAGCAGACAGGTCAGCTGTGGCGAGACTCAGCGGGCAGAGAAGGGTGACTGAGACCCTTGGGGGGGCCCTCACCTTCACTTCAATCCTGCCAGCAGCCTCGGGCAGGTGGGCAGCAATGAACCAGTGTCCGGCAGCAGGGGTGGTGATGTTGACGAAGGTGGTGTTCTGCGCGGCGCTGCTGAGCGCAATGCTGATGTTGTAGGAAGGACGGACGGTGGCGTTGGCAGGAAAACGAGTGCCCAGGGGGTTGATCACTGGGGGCGCTCCGTAGCGGAAGTGCCTGCGAGAGGAACCAGAGCACAGGGAAGCTGAGGAACATGGGCTGGGATACGAAATGCTCGGTGGGCATCCAGGGTGGCCCAGGAGCGGAGAGGGCGTGGGCTGGAAAATCGCCATCTTCAAGTTCCATCCAAGAGCCCTCGTTTTCATCTGGCTGGTCCTGGCTGCTATTAGCTTATCCGGGATTTATTGAGAGATTGCTTTAACTTGGCTGCTTATTAAGATAAGGATTTACATGGTTCCATCAAGCCTGAAAGCAAATTTCCACACTCAGTAAGGTTAAGCCTCAGCCACAAGACGACTCCTTTTTTTTTCATAACCATCAGCAAATTCCCCAGACAGGCTAAATCCTCCACATTGAGCTTTCATGTTCCAGCCCAGATCTGCATCTTCCCATTTCCTCTTTTATGGAGGGTGGGCAGAGAGACTAAAGATGTGCTCACCAAGGAAGGTCCATGTGACCCACTCTCAGTACACCAGCACTTCTGCATTCCAGAGAAGCAGCCCAGCATTTGAAGCAGCAGAAAAGCACACAAGAGATATTTCTTTGGGCAACCAGTTTGGTGTTTATTTACCCTTTGGGGCTGCATGTAACAGGTCCAGTAAGCAAACACGACAGGTGACATTATTAACCCATTCTGGCTTAACTGGGCTGATCTTTGATCCTGTCCTGCTCTGGCAGGGGGGTTGGACTCTATGATCTATGGAAGTCCCTTCCAACCTCTAGCATCCTGTGATCCTGTGATCTTCATTTCTTAGAGTAGCATCCAGCTGTTGCCTTGTCCCTCACAGCCCCAGGCTATTGGAAACCTTTCTGGGAAGCAAGAAGTAGGAAGATCATCTGTGCCAGGCTGCTCTGGAGTGGGACGGAGCAGGGAAGCACAAGTCAAGCAGCTTCAGTCATTCCTAAGACCTCCATGGAGTGGGTGCCAGAGACCCACATGTCTCTCTGGGCACAACTTGCCTCCCAAGACACGGCTCAAACCCATGCAAGTTTTAGATATCGAACCCTCCAGCAACTCAAGTACTGCTTTAAGTAGTGTTACTTTCACTGGCAGTGAGTTTGCAATCTTCTCATGCTCTTGGGTCTGGAGGACTGGCATTCCTCTCCTACTTCCGCTCCACACAGGGGCACATTCCTCACTAAGTGTTCTCAGTCTCCACAGTTCTTCTGCCCTGGGGAACTTGTCAGTCTCCAATCCCTGTGGGTCCTCTCAAGCCCCTACTAGTCCTGCCACACCCTTTGGTACTACACTGGGGTTCCTGCCAGGCACAGAAGGCTCTGGGACCACCTTTGCTCATAAGAAGCAACACCAGCCTCACTATGAAGCTCTCTGCAGTGTTTCTAGGGTGCCTCTCACAAACCACATCTGACAAATGCACTGGTGAGGTGAGCACAAAATGCTCCTCCAGGTTAAACATAGCCCCAGCACCGATGCACAAACAAGCTACACGGGATCCAGTCTCTTGCAACCAACCAGCCACAGCCACAAGCAGCAAGGGCAGGAGGACAGGATGCCCATGTGGGCAAGCGGTGGCCCAGGGACATACATACACTGTGACCTCCATGTCGGTGCACTCAGGTCCCTTCCCCCGGGACGCCTGCAGGAGCCAGCGCAGCAGCACGGTGTCTTCTGGCACGTGGAAGTGGAAGAGCTTGGCGTTGCCATACCAGCTGTAGAAGGACAGCTTCTGTGCACTCTGGGAGAAGTACTCAGAGACATACAGGGAGTCTGCAAGGGAGAAAGTGCAGGAAGTGGCTGGGGGCACACTGAGGACAGGCTGCAGGGCTGCACCCACCTACAGAAGCACCCAAAGGTTCTAAGGTTTGTGTCCCTGCTTTTTCACCCCAGTCCCACTAGAGATGTGGTGACCCATGTTGTTCCTCTAGCCAGAACCACCCACACCCCTGCTGCAAAACAACCACCCGGAGCCAGAGAGCACTAAACGATGCCTTCACAGAGTCATAAAATCACTGGTCGGAAAAGACCTTCAAGATCATCAAGTTCAGCCACTCTAACTCCACCAAGACCACTACTAAACTACATCCTTGTGCAACATAGCTCTTAAATACATCCTGGGATTGTGACTCAACCACCTCCCTGGCCTGTTCCCGTCTTTGAGAACCTTAAGCATGCCCTGTGAGATGTGCTCTGAAGATGACAGGTCCACAGACACCGAGGAGGAAAAAATCAGGAGGAAAAGTCGATGGCACAAAACATGGAGATGGAGCAGGCAGCAGCAAACCCTGGGGCAGATGGTGCAGAGCAGATGAGCGCAAATAACTCAGGGGTGCTCCAGGCCCAGCAGCAGTTCATGGTGCCAAGACGCAAGAGTTGTCTCTACTGTCTCTGCCCTTGTGTCTGCTGAGCACGCAAGCTGATGTTATCAGCCTTGCCCAGCTTGGGACACAGGTACAGCACAGCAGGCTGCCTTCCTGGGACATCATGAAAATTCATGAGCTGCAAACTCTGCTTTCAGACCTACCTCCCAAAGCCTACAGATTTCCCTACCTGGAAGAAGGGCTGCTGGGATAGCAAGAACGGTCCTAGGTCATGCAAGGGGACAACAGCTATTCAGCTAAAATGCCATCGGGACTAGCTAGGCTCTCCATCCATCCATCCATCCATCCATCCATCCATCCATCCATCCCTCCCTCCATCTGCCCAGCTAGGCCCACAGATCACCCCCAGCAAAACTAAACACTAGTGTTATTGTTAGCAAGAAACCAGCCAGACTGCAACTCGGGGTTGGAAAAGAAACATCACACCAGGCTTGGAAGGGAACAAAACTGCAGGGAGACAGCAGAGACAAGGCCATGCCACCCAAAAAACCCCAAAGTTCATGGCACTCAGCAAAGGGGTGGAAGAAGATGTCTTCAGATCTCTGTCAAGTTCTCCCAGATGCTCTTGTTCTACTCTGGGATTCCCTGGAGTGGGAGAAACTGCAACAGCTCTCAGATGCAGGTTCCTGGTTTCTCTCACAGGATAAAGCAGCAAGTGCAGTTCAATCTGCCCTCCTCCAACACAGCACAGAGCTGTGCTGGAAACACTGAGGACCCAGCTGAATTTATGAAAGGTGGCAAAGAAAGAGGTAGAGTCCTCGGGCAAGACCAAAGCATTGGGATATACTTTGTGCCAAGAGGAACCCAATCATAGAACTGGCTTGGGTGGAAAGGACCTTTAAAGGTCACCTAGTCCAAACGGCCTGCAGTTAGCAGGGACATCCGCAACCAGAGAAGGTTTCTCAGGGCCCCAAATAACCTGACCTGGCAGTGGTTCCAGGGATGGGGCATCTCCCACCTCTTTGGGCAGCCTGTGCCAGTGTCTCACCACCCTCGATGTCAAACATTTCTTCCTTCTCTCCAGTCTGAACCTCCCCGTCTTAGTTTCAGAGCAAGCAGGATCTACCATTCATGCCCCAAAGGAGGATGCACGCTGGCCTGCCCCCACGGCACTGCAAAGAGCCAGGAACAGTAATCACGGCTTTAAATCCCTGGCAAATTACCAAGCTGAAGCCTTGGGGCATCCTGCAAACCAGCAGGGAAAGGAGGAAACAGGAAAGCAAGAAATACCAGCCAGGCAAGTAACAGGAGGATTCACTCATGGAGGAAGAGCCGGGGCACCTCGTCTCGCCGCGGGCGCTGTCCCGGCAGGACGCCCGCCAGCTCCGACCAAGGGAGTAGCTCTCGCAACACGTCAATGCACAGCGCCAGGTCGTGGGGAAGGGTGAGCCTCCAGCAGGACAGCAGGAAGTCCACAGCCCGTGGGCTGAGCCGTCCTGCTGCGCTCCCCACGCCGCTGATCTTGAGGCCACCGAGGAAGAGAAACAACAAAAGAGGCTTTAGAAGCAAATGGTCCCCGGCTGCAACACCAGCGCAGCGCCTGGGCTCCGGGAGGGAAAAGCTGGCCGAGATCCCCTACCAGCCTGCTCGCATTTCACACACAGGAGCTGGGAAGGCATCAGTTCTTAACCAGCAGCACCTACACCCCAGCTGCACCTCACATTCAGACAGCATCTTCCTTTCTGGAGATGTCTGGGACCAGGATGAGGGCCAACAGGTGCGCGAAGAGTGGTCAGAGCTGGTCCTGCTCAATGCAACAGGTCTCATTAGACAACTTGCATGAGCATGAGCTCTCCCGTCCTGATGCAAGCTGCTCCAACCCCACCAGATGTTGGGCTCTGCATGGCTGCCAGCCACAGTCAGCACCAGTCCAGCACGTCCTCACCAAGCTGCAGAATCATTGGTGCGGGTTTTGGGGAGGAGAGGGCAGGCAGGCATTACAGACTCCAGCAACCACTGGTGCTGCTTATTAAGGACTGGTCAATTACACGGAGCGAGGTCCAGAGCAGGAGACAGGCAGACCTGCTTTGCCCACACACTGCCCGCCACCAGGTTAGCAGCAGCTGTGGCCGTACCAACAAAACACTGGCACGGACAAAGTCCGCTCACAAACAGCTCCTCGTGGCGACAGCCAGTCGATCCCTGCTGAGCTGCATCGGGCACCAGAGCTGCACTCAGGGCACCCTCTGCCCAGCCTGACAAGGAAATACCAGAGGCAGATGAAGGGAACATCAGCAGGGAAAAGCCAGAAAGACAGGTCGCTGCTGGCGAGGCGTGTGCTCCAGCAGCCCATTTGCATCCAGAGCGCCGCTCTGGCATTTGCTGTGCTCTGTGACACCGTCACCATTCAGCATGCTCTGCACAAGCACAGCAACACCTGGAAAGTCCCACTCAGCTGTCCCATGATGCAGAACAAGCCATTTAAACTGAGCAAAGGAGTTGTCAAATGGATGTTGTTTCCATCCTTTTCCATGAACACACTTTGAGCACACTATACAAACCCCAGAAGTGTTTTTTAAGAGAAGAAACAGAATGTGGCAGAATGAAGAGATGCAGAGAGGAGCCACATTGTTTGAATTTCAGAAGAAAGAGCCTCCTGCCATAGCTTGGGTTTGTTTATGGTACTTTTAGGAAACTGTATCTTGCCTGCTGGTTTCAGGGTTTCCCATCCAAAGGACGAAGCCCTCATTTCAAAGCAGATGCTGTTGTAAAGCCATACACAGTCTCACTCTGGACAAAACAGGGCTACAGCGCAAAGTGTTTGACCATTTGTAACATGACATAAACCGTGTTCCTTTAGCCTGAGTCAAAGCCTCGTCTTTAAATGCTCCAGAAAGAGGACCCCTTGCTCCTCTGGGCAAGGAGCTGATGTTCACCAGCTCCCAGACCTAACCCTCTGGAGGCATTCCCTCAGCCGGCGGGATGGCGCCGAGACAAACCAAGCACCACACCTCAAGCACAGGGTAGCTCTCCAGGGTTGGGAACCCAGCTAGCAGGATGCCAGAGGAGGGTGGGCCTGGGGCAAAAGGCCATCTCACCCTTCGACTTCACGGAGCAGCTCTGCAGACTATGAGGAAGCGATAACCACTGTCAACAGCAGACAGCCACCAGCAGCACAAACCTGCCTCTGTGACAGGATTAAGTAGGCAAACAACCTCTCCTCCACAAACCTTCCCACCTCTGAACCCGCTGGTTGACCATGGAAGTCATGGTCCCTGGGCACCCCAGACCCCCAGCATCACCATGAAGGGATCCCACTACTCTGGCAAAAACCCCACTCTTACCCAGCCGCCTTGATGCGCTGGAAAAAAAGGAACCTCAAAACAAAGCAAACCCAAGCAACGCAACCACTGCCACCACAAACACATCTGAAACCCCTCGGGGTCCACGCCTGACCTCTTGCTGCTCTGCAGCATCCAACACAAGCGCTGCTGTTTACAGAGCTCCTGAGCACCCAAATCACTTGGGGAAATCACAAAGCCACCTCAAAGCCGCTCCTGGGCAGGAGCTGTGGGACTCAGCTCACTTTAACCCAACCCAATCGGTTTCCCGGTGCCTCGCCCCCGCCGGGACTCCATCGGCCTCCAGGCAGGCAGGGAAGCCCCCCCCAGACCAGCTTCCCTGCCAGCCGTGTCCCTCTGTCCCAGCTTGGACCACCTTGGCACATTTCCAAACTGCCTCTAAGCACCACAAGCATCTCACGGCGCGCCCCCAGTCTAGCTCTGAGCCCTCCCAGCATCCCCAAACTGCCCGAGAGGCACTCGAGGATATTTCCATAGTGAACCAGATCCCACTAAGCATGGCGGCAGAGTTATCTCCAGATTGACCCCGAGCCTCCTCAAGCATCCCCAAACTGCCCCTGAGCCACTCGATTGTCCCCAAACCATCCTTGAGCATCCCCCAGAGCATCTTCTAACTGCGCCCGAGGCACTCGAGCATTTCAGCACTCAACCTGAGACCCTGCATCATCCCCAAACCACTCCCGAGCCCCATGACCATCCCCGCGAAGCATCCTCAAACTGTCCCCGAGCATCCCCGAACTGCCCCTGAGGCACTTGAGTATTCCCAAGCTGCACCCGAGCCCACAGAGCGTCCCAAAACCAGTCCTAAGCCCGCCCGAGCATCTTCCCGATTGCCCCTGAGCGTCCCCGAATTGAACCTCAACCCCTTGAGCATCTCCAAATCAGCCCCCAGCGTCCCCATGGAGCATCCCGAGCCCCTCCATCATCCCCAAACCACTGCCGAGCCTCCCGAGCATCCCCGCGGAGCATCCTCGCACCGGCCCGAGCTC
>VWYK01083286.1:11562-24362 GCA_013399775.1 Semnornis frantzii | reverse complement strand
CACCGGGGCAGCAGCTGGGACGGGCGCGGCGGAGCCCCGGGTTGAGCGCGGCGGTCGGGGCTGTGCGCAGAGCGGGGAAGCCTTGGGGTGCTCGGGGATAAGCCTGCGTTTCGGGGGTGCTCAGACCCGGGGTGGGGGGGGCTCCGGCACCGACCGAGGGACACCCACGCCCCCAATCTGGGTAGCCCCCGGGATGAGTCGGGGGACCCCCGTGACACTAGGGACGTTCGGGAGTCCTACCAGCACCCCAAGACAGAATCCCAGCATGGCGGGGGTCGGAAGGGACCTCCAGTCTAACCCCCCTGTCAAAGCAGGGTCACCCACAGCAGCCGCGTTCTGAATGCCTCCAGAGATGGAGACTCCACCACTTCTCTGGGCAGCCCGGTCCAGTGTTCCAGCGTCAGATTCCTCCTCCTTCGGACGGAACTTCCTATGGTCGAATTTGTGCCCATTACCTCTTGTCCCGTCACTGAATAAAGCCTGGCCCCATCCTCCTGACACCCAGCCTTGAAGTATTGATCAGCACTGATAAGATGCCCCTCAGTCTGCTCTAGGCTAAACAGCCCCAAGTCCCTCAGCCTTTCAGATAACCCCAGGGACCTCTATGACCCAAAATTCTGAGATGGTCCTTGGGGCACTCTGCCACTGCAGTAGGTCCTCGAGACCCCCAGGAGAGAGTGACCTGGGCAGGGGGTCTCAAAAGCCCATGAGCTCCCTGAACCTGTGAGAGAGTGCCCTGGGGAAAAGGGGTGTGTTGGTGCTGGTGGTGGCTGGAACCAGGCTACCATGGGAGACAGTAGCCTCGTGGGCTTGCATCTCAGTGCTGTGAAGGGGCTCTGACATCACCAAAAGCCCAGCTTATGCTCAGCTTATGCACCACTAGCTAGCAACATCCTCATCTAATTTATGAGGAGAACCCCTTGAAGTCAGCCCAAAAGCTTGAGCACATAAAGCTTGGGATGGGAAGGGACTACTCTTCTAATTCCCAGATTAGAGCTGTTCACTGCCTGTTCATTTCCGTTTGTCCCTGTGTGATACTCTCCCTGGATGTTCCCAGCTCTCCTTCTGGAATGTGTCCTGCCTAATGACAACATCAGCTTCCTCCCCACCGTTTAGCTGGGCATGAAGATATCATGCCCTTGGTGCTGTGGTGATCCTCGAGGCCATGCGAGTATCCTCTAATATCCTGATCCTCCTCTGTTGTCACAGTACCCACAGCCTTTTCCTTATTTTGTTAGTACTTTGGCCATTAATAACATTTACAAACTTTCCATTGCAGATTCCACCTGTAACTTCCCTCCAGCCCAGTAATCCCATTTACAGCCTTCCTGTTGCCACCTCCCTTGCAGTTCTTCCACGGAGATTTCCTCCAGTCTGAATCACATGGGCCCAGCGGCACCACATGATGCTGCTCGAACAGGTCTCATGACTTACAACAAAGCTCCTGACCCATCGTTGAGATCTTGACCCACAACTCGATGGATTTCTCTGTTCTTACTTCGCTCAGGCTTGCAGTTAGCATCAATCAAAGCCTTTTTCGGTGTCTGGTCCTGCTCTCCATTTTTCATCACCTGCTTATTATTCCTAATATCCTTTTGATACTAGGAAATCACACTCCAGTGAAGTGTTATGCCCTTTCTCTCCTGTTTTTCCTGCTTCTTTGGGATGTAAAGTGATTTCACAACATTCTCCCTAAGGAACGAGAAGTCTCTTCCACATTAGCTTTGAGCTCTCCCAGCTGATTTTGCTGTTGCTCAAAAATTGTTTGTCTTTCAGAAGAATAAACAAACAAACCAACCCTTCTGCTCTCATTCCACATTAACTCAGCCTTCAGCTCCACTTTAAAGGTATCAGCTCATTGTCAATCAAGCCTTATCAATGACTTCCCTGCAGCACTCTCTCTACTTATTTTCCTCCTGGACAAAAAAAATTATATTCAAAGTCAAAGATCTGAGAGACCTGAGCATAAATCAAACTCACCTAATGTCATGCAGGATCACCTCCACAACGTGTTACAAAACCTGTCTCCTCACAGCTCCAGTCCCTCAGGTTTGCCCCTAGTCCCCAGGAAAAGCATTCTGTCCTCACTCTCACTTTTTGGGGTGATGGATGCTGTAGGACATGTCGCCTCCAAACTGACTGCTGCTCCAGACAGATGAGGACACTGAAATACTGGTTTAGTGACTCTGCGGGTTGCTCCCTTCCCCTTTGGCTAAGCAACCTTGCAGGCTCAGAAGAAAGGGTGGGTTTGAACCTGGGAGAGTCTCCTTTTTGCTGCAGAGCTGGAACTGGAGCTACAGCTGGAGCTGAAGCTTCCTCCACTTTCACTGACAGTGCCACAGGTGGACACATGCAGCCATCCATAGATCACCACAACCTTGTAGAAGACTGAGCTGCTATGACCCCTGCCTCCTCTCGTGATGGCAATGAAAATGGCAAGGTTTAGAAAAGCGCTGGTGAGCTCCTGTCTATGCTGCCATCTGAGGGAGTGTGGGGTCAGGGCTTCAATCTGGCTTAGTGACTGAATACAGTGCAGGTGCCTGTGCAATGGTTAGAGTTCACCTCATCTTCTTCTTGCTCTTTGGTCCAAGGGTCCTCAAGCACCAGGCACTTCTCAGGAAGTTAGCCAGAAGTGGAAACCCCTGTTCTGAAGAGGATATTTCCTACAGTGCTTCAAGCAGACTCAGGATGTATGCTGAAAGATCTCTGTTTGAAGCTACTCTCTGGAAAAATGAATAGTGGTGACCAGTCCGGAGCGAATCTATGGAGCTTTGACAATGCTGACCCATGAATTTTGAGGAATACATTTCTGCTATTAATAAAGGCTCTCAGCCACTCAACCATTGAAGGAGGTGTAAAGGCTTTCTGGTTGAGCAGCCGCAATGCCCATTTTGCTGTATTACTTTCTATAAATCCAGAGCTTGGGTCCCCTTGGCCATGTACAAAGGTCTTTGGGGAGCAGAGAGCTGGCACAGTCTGCTCCTATATCTCTGCCTTGTCTGGGTACACAAGGAATTAAAAAAACAGCATTGGGTGTAAACCCTGTTTTAACTATCTTCAGCTAGATATTTCTTGGGCTGTTTCTCCCTTGCAGCTCATTGTCTACTTGAAGTCACTGTGGCAGGAGCTCTGGAAAGGAAGAGGGTAATGGTTGGAGCAGATGATCTTCCCAGGTCCCTTCCAACCCCTAACGTTCTGTGATTCTGTGAATGAAGAGCAGTGTCCCAGGAATATGGACTAAAAATCTGCTCTAGGAGTTGCACCTTTGAGCTTTTGGCGTGTCAGATGATGTTCCATCACTGCAGAAGACTGGTGAGAGGCTGTTTGATGTGGTCCAGGGAGCTTTGCTATATACAGCTCTCAGTGTTCTTCACAAACAGACAAATAGGAGGTCAGTGGCTTCATTGTAGATAAATAAGGTGACACAGACAGGGAAATGTGATCTGAAAAAGCAGAGGTGGATCTTCAACTGGCCATTACAACTCAGGAAATAGATGCTGAAGTCCTCATTGACGGTTCACCAAAATTGTAGCCTTGATGGGCAGGAAAAAAAAAAAAAAAAAAGCCAGCCAAACGTGGTGATGTCATCAGGAAGGGCTTGGGCTCTCCAAACATGAGAGAGGGCATTTTTTGCTTGCAGTGCCACAGCTTGCAGCACCCATATCTGGGCAGTTCTGGCCTCACTGCACCGAGAGGGGACAAGATGGCCTTTGGAGGATCCCTTCCAACTTGATGCAGTCTGTGTATCTGTGACATAGTGGACTTGGAGTCCTGAGCAGAGCAGCCAAGGTGATTGAGGGAATGGGGCAGCTGCAGTATGAGGAGGTCCTGGGAAGGCTGGGATTTTTCCCTGGAGAAAGGAGGGCAGAAATGTCTGGCTCTACAAAATCATGAACCTGGTGCTCACCAAAATCTTCATGGCTGGAAGTAGAGGCCATGGATTTGTCTGGAAGATTGGTTTAAATGGATCAAAAGGACTTGATAGAGGACAGGGGGGAAGAAGGAGCTTCTGGAACTTGCTGCCACAAGAGGCTGTGGAAACAAATCAGATCAGCAGGTTTATTAAAGCTGGAGCGAGGTGCTGAAGGCAACAGGAAGGTGCTCTCTGGAATGGCTGTTATTTCTGGTGTGGATGTTGGAGCAGGACAAGCAGAAATGGACAGTCCCAAGTGCTATCCCTAGACGGCATCTCCCCTGGGGGCATGATGTGGCTATCAGAGCATTTCCTGTGTTCACAGAATCACAGAATGTTAGGGGCTGGAAGAGATCTTGAAAGGTCAACCAGTCCACCCTCCCCTGCCAGAACAGGATCACTTCCCACCACCCCCACCCCCCCCAGTCCATTTTTCATTTTTGTTTTCTTTTTTTATCCCACTTCTCCCCCATCTTCCTCCTTTCCTCTCCATCTCCTATTTCTCCTCTTTTTCCATCTTCTTCCTTTCCTCTCCATCTCCCTCTTTCCCCCATCTTTCCTCTCCATCTCCTTCCTTTTCCTCATCTTACTCTTTTAATCCCCATCCTTTTCTTCCCCATCTCCCTCCTTTCAGCACCACCTCCCCTCCTCTACCCTATCTGCTGCTTTCCCACCCCACACCAGATTTCCCCTTTTCCCACAAACCCAGAGCACCTGGGTTCTGTTGGATTTTCCTCCCACCCCAAGTGTGGCCACTTTGCCCTCCCTGCCCACTCCCCTATTTAATCCACCCCAGGAGAGGCAGCAGTCCCAGGCTATGTCAACGGGGCAGAGGGATCCTCCTCCTGTCATCACTGGTGGGTACCCATGGTGCACAGTGGGTGAATGGTGGCCCCCCCTGGTTAGGAAGGGATATGCTTGATGGTCACTCTAACATCACCCACGGGTGCTGGCTGAGCCTCCTGACTTAGGCTGAGCTCTTCTCTGTTTAGCTGTTAGAAGTGAGACTCAATTCCCATTCAAATCCCTGCACAACAATTTCCTCTTTGCATGAGGGGGAGGTGGCTGACTGCAGAGAATATTCTCAGTTTGTCCACCCCCGTGCAAATTCAGGTCTTCTGAGGTCGTTGCTGTGTGGTAGGAAGACAGGGCAGCCAGCAGGGAGAACGTTCCTGCATTTCTATTCAATTTCCCCCTCTGTAGTGAAATTCTGATCAATGCCAGGCAGTGGACAGTGTCAGGCAGGCATGACTGGAAAATGCTGCATTGAGGAGGGTTGCTAGAGGTACAGTTGCAGCCAAAATCTGGCTAGATCTAATTATCAAAGAAGACATGGCCAGCCACAAAAAAAAAAAAAAAAAAAAAAAAAAGGCGGAAAAACAGTGCAAAGTAGACATGGAAAATTGCTGCTGCTTAGCTGATGAATGGCTCCAGCACAGCAGTGAGAAGACATCATTGGCCAACAACACATTACCACAGATCTGCACCTTCTCCCAGATATAGAATCTGATACTTGGATTCTGTTGTGAACATCTCCAGGTGGGGGATTCCTGATGCTTTATGCCTTTGTGGTCATGGGAGCTCACATAATGAGGTCTGAGTTCCTCATGGGTTAGCTTTGAGATGGATCAGCAAGAAGATTTGCTCAGATGTTGCTTGCAATGTGAAACCTCTTGTGATACCAAAGGAGGGCAGACAGTGTTCTGAGTTCTGCAAATACCTGCTTTGATCAACCCCATCCTGCCTGAAGAGGTTGTGCTTGATGCAGCTGCCCCATGGGGAGCAGTCTCTGCATTTAGGAAAGGAAGCAGAGAAAATATTTTTAAGTACTTCATCAAAATTGGCATTTAGTGAAGGCTGACTATTTGTTTTCCATGACCACTTTTCCTTTTCCCACTGGCAAAAGCAGCAGTGGTGAAGATGGGGGTATCCTAAAAAGTGTGGATTAAAACAGATTTCAGGCTGGTTGCCTAAAAAAACCCCACACACCTCCTTCACACAGCAACCGATTGAAGCCATATCTAAACAGCCAGCACCTTTGGGAAGTGATGGGGCACAGAAACATGACAAGAGGGTCTGTTATCATGAGCAAGGCAGAAGGAGGAAAGCAAGGAACTATAAATCAGTTAATTTCAAATCACAAAATCACTGTGGGACATAAGAAGGAGATGAGTAATAACCACAGCCATTGCCAAGAACAAAGCATTTCAGATGAGCTTTCCCCCTGTGACAGATTCCAGTCCTTGCTTCAAGGTGACTTTTCACTCTTCTTCCATCAATAACTTCTGTGTTGTGGTGAGGAAGGTGCTTATTAAATTCTCAGATGTTCCTGAGCTGGAGGGTTTAAATTTGAAATGAGCTGCAGACACCAGAGAGAGCAATTCAGTGTGGAAAACCTCATGTCTAGGAAGAACTGTCCAAACACATAGCAAACAAACTGCTAAGGTAGCAGTTTCTCAACACATGGTTGCATGGACCATGAGTTGTGCTCTCACCGTGTTGGATGTATAAGCAGAAGAACAGTTTGTAAGACACGTGGTGTTTTCCTTCCTCTTCCCAGCAAGAGGATCTCTCAACTGGTGTTATGTGATCAGCTTCTAGCAGGAAATGGAGTCTGTTTTCGTGCTGCTTCACTGATAATTTGAATGGGGAGTTCCTGGTAAACTACCCCATGGATCCCTGACCTGCTCCAAAAGTGTGTCTTTCTGTGCCCCTTTCCAGGAAGCACTCTCTAGGGCCATGGCTGTTTGTGAGATGCTACTAAGAGGAGTATCCAAGCTACCTGGACAGTGTTGTTTGCAAGAAGGTGGTAGAAGTGTTGTGATCAGGCAAGTCATAACCATCCTGATGCCGTTTTGGCTCCTCTTGCAATAGAAACAAACTCTGAGATGCCACTTGACTTGGTGACTGTCCTGTAACAAAACACTTCATTGTTCTCTGCGTGTCTCTGATCCATAGATGCTTTGTCCACCAAGAACAAACATTGATGAGAGGTGAGAAAGTCCTCCAGATAGCAGAGACATAAGAGTAGGTTTTTGTCTCACCTGGAGATGTTCATCTCCCGTCTTCTCCTGGAGCTGCTTACTGTGTCTCTGCCTCCTGAGTGCTGCCATGGCCTGGATCAGGGGACTTTGTCCTCAAAGTTCACTTCCCCATGCCATCTGGTGCCGTTTTGGGCTGTGGCAATGCTGAAATTGCCTTCACCTCTGTCATCATTGTGGTTGCTGCAAAACTGTCTCCAAAACCTGGGCCAGCAGTGGGGTAAATACTTGGCCTGCTCTTCTCCAGCCCACCACTGCTGTGCTGGGCAGGAGCACTGGTGGAGGGAAAGCCAAGCTGTGGGAAGTTGCTGCCAGAGCATCCATCCTACGGGACAGCCTGGGGCACAGGAAGCCATGGCCACAGAGATGCCCAGTGAAGGGAGCCTGGGGCTCACATGCCCCTGTGCTAGGAGGCCCAGGGTGGCAGGTTGCTGGGGCACTCAGTACTAGAAATGAGCTACTGGGGAGGAGTCCCGCACCTCTCCAAGCTGGCACCAGTGTTGCCAGTGTGCTTGGGACCTGGAGGTGGCTGGAAGCCCATTTTGGAAGCCTGCTTCTCTCTGCTCAGAGCTTCCAGATCAGCCCCGCAGGCAGGACCAAAGCTGAGCTCCCTGCAGCTTCTGCCTGGCCCTGATAAGGTATCATGGCTTGAGGTCCCCATCTGGTGGCAGCATGGACAAATGGCTGGGACACAACTCATGCTAGCCCTCTCGAACTCGGTGGTTCTTTGGCCAGGCAAAGCACTGGGAAGACACTGCAGAGCCAGGACACTGCCTGCTGCCACACAGTGTGTCCTGCCCGAGGACACGACACGGCTTGGGAACCGCTGGAAGCAAAAGACTGTCAGAAGCAGGGGGGACAACTGCCAACCCCTTCCCCTACATCCTGTACCCTGCATTGCTCTTACACCTTGTCTCTCTTGCACACACCACACTCAAGATCACGAAGCTCAGGTCTGGGCCGGATTTGATCCTGGTTCTTCCCAGTGCTTTACACACTGGTCCACACTGTCCTGCACCCTGAGCTCCACACCTTAACCCTCTTCTCCATGAGCTCCTCATGGAGCAGGGGCTCTCTGCAAAGCAGAGTTGTGTCCACAGCTATGTCTGATGGCAGCTAGAAGAGTGCAACCTGCTCCAATGCCCTGCTGCATGCGAGGCTGGATCAGGTTGGTCAGTGAGGCCCTGACCAGCTTTCTCTTCACCTCCTCCCTGTACTCAGGTGCTGTGGGCATGTGGGGTCTGGTGACCACTGCCTGTGGTGCTCTGCAGGAGAAACTATGGGTGCAGAATGGTCTCCTTTTTTTCTCCAGAGTCATTTGAGATCTCTCCTGCCTCTGGTGCATTCACTGATGGCAACTGGAGATCATGGGGCTAGCAAAAGCCACCCATGTCCATCCTTGCATATGCCAAGGGCTGCCATGGCGGTTTGGCTTGGCTCCATGCTGTGCTTGCACCAGCTACCCCGGGGCTTTCCCAAACCTTTGCCCCAGCTCAAAACACCTCCTAGCCCTGGCAGGGACAAGACAGCCCTTATTCAGCACCTGGCAGGTTGTAGCCCTCCCCAGACTATCTGTTGCCCTGTCTCCCACCACACCCAGAGCTGGAGGAGAGCCCAAGATCTCCTTTATCAGCCCCCCACAGCAAGGCCACCCTGCTGCAGATTGTGATAAGGGGTGGGGGCGCTGTGTAAACTCCAACACAGCAGCACCCAGCACTGCTGCTCTGCCTGTGTTCCTTCTCCTGCCCTGACAGCCCCCACCCCGCTGCAGTTCAGAACCCAAAGAGCAGGGTCTGGTACTGAGCCCTGTCTGTTCCCCTTGCAGGGGAACTGTTTCCCACAGCCTCCAGCCTCCCAGGACCCTCCAAAGTGACACCCCAGCAGTGCAGTGTGAAGTGGGAACAGGAGAATCCTTATCATGCCTTGCACCATTGTGTGCTGGGGAGGCACAGAAAGATGTCCTCACATGTGGAGGTCTTCAGAGTGTCTTTGCTGTGCCACCATACAGGCACCTGGAGCCCCTGTACCCCACTGTCTCCTGCAAGCATCTCCCACAATTTGTCCTGGGCAGAGGCAAGGGCTGCAGAGGGTTGGTGGGGCAAGAGGAGATCCCTCTGGGTGGGAAGGGCAGGACAGGCTGGGGCTGCAGGGAGCTCCCAAAGACCAGACTCTAGCCACACTCTCTGTGTCACACTCCACCAGTGCCTGGAAATGCTCTGCCTGCAGCTGGCAGAACTGAGTCTGCCTGCCGGGCACTACCATCCAAACGCTGCCCTCTCTCGGAGACAGAAAAAACAGAGCCCGTTTCCTCCGTGTGCCCACCTGGCAGGAGGGGACCCTCAGTTCAGACTGCGGAGCAGGTCCCTCCTGCTCCCTCCCCGCGGGAAGCAATCAGAGCAGGACACCAGGGCTGGAGCACAAATGCAAGAGATTTTATTTCAGATCATTTGGCTGCTCACTGTCAGAGGGCTGGCAGAGGGTGGGGGTCCAGCTCCAGCCACAGTACTGTCTTAACGGTACTTGGCAGTCAGCACGTTGCCCACGGCACACAGGAACTTGTCCAGGGAGGCATGGACCTCTGGGGTCAGGGCAGCAGCCTGGTGGATGGCGACCACCACCAGGAAGCATTGGCCCAGCAGCTGAAAAGCAAAAGGAGATGGTGAGCGAAGGGATGAGGCGCAGAGGTGGCCGGGGCGGGCGGCCGTGCGGGAGGGGAGCCGGGTTGGCCCTGCCTTCCCGGGCACTCACTTTGAAGTTGACGGGGTCCACGCGCAGCTTTTGGGCGTGGAGGTCGCTCAGCTTGGAGAGGGCACCAGCGATGTCATCGATGTGGTTGACGGCCTCGACCAGAGCGCCCGCGACCTTCTTGCCGTGAGCCTTGACCTGAGCGGAGCCGGGTGACACGTCGAAGTGGGGGAAGTAGGTCTTGGTCTGGGGGTAGGTGACGAACATCCTGCAGGACAGAGCGGGTCAGAGCTGCGTGAGGATGGGTACGAAAGGACAGCTGTGGATGGGGAGAGGATGGGGGCAGATCGGAGGGAGTCAAAGACAGACAGGAGAGAGGATGGTGACGAGAATGGACACGTACCTCTGCAGGGTCTCGGCGCCATAGTCGTCGACTTGGCCGCCGATTTTGGCAAAGATGCCCTTGACGTTGGTCTTGTCGCTAGCAGACAGCACCATGGTGTCAGCTCCGCCTTGGCAGCCCCCAGCACGGGTGCCCCCGCCGGCCTCGGCCGCCCTTATATGCGGTACCGNTCAGCCCCACTACGCCGGCTGGGGGATGGGTAGGGTTAGGGTCAGGGCAGGCTCCTCTGGCACCAGTCAACTGCAGGTTTAGGCTTAGGTTTGGATTTAGTCTTAGGCTAAAATACAGGCTTAGGATTAGGTTAGGTTTAGGGTCAGGGTCTGCACTGGCACAGGTGGAGGAGTCTGTGTGTGCCCTCTCCTGCCACAGGCCGTGTCCAGGTCTTGGATCAGGGTACTGGGTGAGATCTTCCACTCCAGGGAGTGCTGGCACAGCCTGGATGCGTTCTGGCAGGGCAGTGGGGACAGCAGCATGGGGACTGTGGCTTCAGTAGCGTGGTGGGAGTCTGTGCCCCACGGGGGCGCCCAGCTCCCCCAGCACCCACACACAGCCCCACAGGCACCCACATGTACAGACCGAGCCATCCAACACAGCCTCAACACACACAGGTGAACTGCCCCTGCACACACTGGCACCTGACATGGCACTGCACGTCCACTGTCCTTGCTCCTGTGTACCCCTTGGCATCCCACACAGCTCCTATACACTCATCCAATCTACCCTTTTACACCTACTGCTCTTGTTTCTGTAAGTGCCTCCCAAACCAGTGTATCCCAAAGCGCGTGTGCCCATCTCCAACTTCAAAAGATGGCCACATCCCTCTGCAGATGGACCCTGCCACAACCTTTCTCTCCTGGGCCTATGTGGTGCTGGCCCCAGCATTGAGGGACACCAAATCACCCTGACTCTTGGGAACTGGGCAGAGCCACAGGGCTCAGTGCTGATGGCAGCACTGGCCTGTAGCAGCAGGAGTTCACAACCGGGGAAGGTAACAGCAGCCCTATGTGCCCCAAATGATGAAGGTGAGAAGGGCAAGAAGGACAAAGATGATGAGGATGGTGAGGAAGAACAGGAGGGTGAGGAGGCCTGTGGTGCTTCCAGTAGGTTCGAGAACTGGCACAGGCGAGCAGGGGACAGTTCACACCCATGTCCCCTTCCATGGCTGACAGTTCTTATCATTACTGTTTGGGGGAGATTAGCTCCAGCTGGCACCCTTTCAGAGCAGGGAGGGAGGGGAGAATGGGAGGTGATCTTCTGAGAAGTGGAGCCCAAGTGTCTGCTGCCTGGATGTGCATCAGGGGCAAACTGCAAAGGTAGAAGAGCCCTTCAGCCTGGTGGGACAGGAGTCGATGAAGTACAGGAAGACTCTGGGGTGTGGGCTGGGATGTGTCTGAGGATGGAGGAAAAGTGCTGTGGATTCCTGATTACACTTGTGGGAGCAGAGGCTGGTGTGACCCAGGGGCTCCGGCTCCCAAGCCTGTGTTTCCGTGCAAGTCCCTGCACACCCAGCACCCAGCTGCTGCCCGCACTCGTCCACTCCAAGCTCTACTCTCCTGACCACTGTCTTCCATCCCTCACTAATGCCCATCTCCTGTCTCTGGTGCCACAGTCCAGAGTAAACTCAGGGCTGGGTTAATATCTCATGACCTGACAAAGGCAATGATTTTTTTTTTAACTTGGGGTCCAAACCCCCAAACCGGTTGCCCTTTGCTGGACTGCAACTCTGCCTATCCCACTCCACCCCTGCTCAGGTGCCAGGGCAAGATCAGACACCCCAGACAGGTGTAGGGGCAGTTCCCTGGCAGTCAGGTGGGAAGACAGCCCTGTGGCTCAGGGGCTTGAGCCCTAGAACAGTGTTTGTGCTTAATGGTCTGTGGTGGATTTTCTTCACTCCATGAACTTGTTTGATTGCTTTTGCAGCTCATGCGGGCACTTAGCCCCTACAACAACTCCAGTGAAGTCCTAAACAGCTACTGTGATAGAGCCAGAAGAGATTCATCCTATTCCCCTGGAGAATCCTCCAAGGAAAGGAGCTCCTGAGGGATGTGCTCCTGAGACATGCAGACACAGCAAGGCACCAGACTGAGCTTCATTCCCTATCTCCTTCTGCCAGCACTGACCACATTCCAAGCTGAGGTAGCTGGAAGAAGGCAGTACTCTGAGGGGCACTCACGGAGCCCATGTGGCCATGTGCTGTCCCCCGGTACCACAACCAACCTCACCAGCAGCGCCCTCCCTCTGGCAGGAGCATCACAATACTCCAGCCCTCCCTAGCCCTGTAGCCCGACACAGACAGATACAGTGCTGTGGCAGAAGTGTCTTTATTGATGGCAGTGGGAGCGAGTGGCAGCTCATCTGTACTTCTCAGACAGCACAGCGCCCACAGCCGACAGGAACTTGTCGAAGGCAGCATGCACCTCGGGGTTGTAGTCCTTGCCCATGTGCACAGCCAGCACGACCTGCAGGCTCTGTGCCAGAAGCTGTAAGGCAAAACGGGGCTCAGCACCTGTCCTCTGTCCTCCAGTCCCCTTGTCCCAGTCCCCATCCCCTGTGCCTCATCCCTTCTTCCCTCATTCCAGTCCCCATCCCACATCCCTCATTCCCTGTCCCCATCCCTCATCTCCTTGCCCCTGTCTTATGTCCCTCATCCTCTTGTCCCATCCCCTATCCCTCATCCCCTCTCATCCCTTTGTCCAACTCCCCATCCCACATCCCTCATCCCCTGTACCTCCTCCCCTTGTCCCAGTCCCCATACCCC
>VWYK01083286.1:0-11514 GCA_013399775.1 Semnornis frantzii | reverse complement strand
CCCCACCCCCTGTCCCTCATCCCCTTGTCCCAGTCCCCATCCCCCATCCCTCATCTCCTTGTCCTTGTCCCCTGTCCCTCCTCCCCTTGTCCCAACTCCCATTGCTGTCCCTGTCCCCCGCCTGCCTTGAAGTTGACAGGGTCGACACGCAGGTTGTAGGCGTGCAGGTTGCTGAGCTCAGACAGGGCTTGGCTGAGGTTGTCTATGCTCTTGACAGCGGTGGTCAAGGCAGATGCCACCTTCTTGCCATGGCCACGGATCTGGTCAGAACCTTTGGACAGGTCGAAGTGGGGGAAGTAGGTCTTGGTCGTAGGGTAGACTGAGAACATCCTGTCGGAGGGGAAGAGTCAGTGCTGCTGCCCCTCATTGAAGCCCTCTACACCAGGCCCCCATGGGGCTCCCGCCTGCTCTCCCCCCCACCCCTGGGGTCCCCAGATCTGGCTTGCACCTCTCCAGGGCTTCGGTTCCGAATTCCTCCTCGTGGGACTGCACCTTGGACCAGACCTGCTGGATCACCTTCTTGTCCTCGGCGGTCAGCATGGTGGCAGTTGGCAGAGGCAAATAGGTCTCGGTGGCTGCAGTGCCCAGGGGGCAGCCTCTTATAACAGTAGACACCTCCACCCTGGCCTTATCTTATCCATACCGAGGGGTGGAGGGGCCACAGCCGTGCAGTGCTGGGCCCAGGGAGAGGCTGTGCTGCTGCCTTGGGGGGCCCCAGCCCCAGGGAGGCCCCAAGGGGGGCAAACTCCCCTGCCCTCCCCTCCCTACACCAGCCCCACACCAGGTTGGGGGCTGGGGGCAGCACCCAGCTGGGCTACCCTATGGTCAACAGCAGTCATGGGCACAGCCTGTGGGTGCCATATCCTTGGCCTCAGCGACCAGCATGTCCTCAAGGCTCCTATTTGCAGCCACCATACCACCTGGCCAGACCTGGGTCCTCCTGGGCTCCATAAGCATCAGTGTGGGTTCAACACTTGTCTCTGTCCCCTCATGTCCTCCATCCTCCAACACATCCATCAAAAAGAACCTCCTTTTTGATTGCATGGTCTTCCCAAAGTCTGTCCTTGGACCAGGCTTCTTCCCTTTGGCCCACCCCAGCGTGTGCTCCTGCCTCTCCCCACAAACACTGTGAGGTCCCACAGGGCAGGTGGTGGTTGTTGACTGTCACCTCCTTCACTCAACCTGCCTATGAACTCACGGGTAGAAACTTAGGGTGAGGGACACACCGGATGCTGACCTACCCTGTAAGCTGTGGATTTAAACATCAGATTGCCTGAGACCCTACAGACAAATGCAGAACCTTTTCAGACCTGCTGTGGTTGGTACACTGGGTCACATATGTGGAGTAATCTGCTGGCTTCAGTGCTTTTGCAGCATCTTCCTGCCCCCTTGCCCAAACACAGCCCTGAAATTTTGTGAGGTGAGGACCACTGCTTGCAGTGCCAGTTGAAGCCATTGATGAGAGTGAGCTCAAGACTTTGCACCCACTTTTTCATGTCAGAAGTCCTCTGAAATAGATAGGAGCAGTGGATGTAACCTGATAAATTATTTTCTTCACATCATCTCCAGTGGTGCTGTGCTTTAGATTTGTGCCCAAACCAGCCCTGACGACACTCTGACATTCTGGCTTCTGCACAGCATTGAGGCTCCCTCTGCTTCTCACTCTTTCTCCCCAGGAAATAGATTTGTGGTGCAGAGGGGACACAACAGGACGCAAGTCTAGTTGGAGGCATGTATCTAGTGGGGTCCCTCAGGGATGGGCACTGGCACCAGGTACTGTTCAATCCACTCAACGATGACCTGGCTGAGGGCACAGAGGGAGAGGTGACTGACACCCCCTCAGGCAGTGCTGAAAGGACCTAGACAGGCTGGAGAGTTGGGAGGGGGAGAAATTGAAAGAAATACAACCAGGGCAAGTAGAGAGTCTTGCGTCAGGGAAAGAGAAACTCCATGGACCAGCACAGGCTGGGGACTGAGCTGTGGAGAGCACTGCAGAGGAGAGGGACCTACAGGTTCTGGTCCACGGGAGGATGCCCATGAGCCAGCTATGTGCCCTTGTGGCCAAGAAGACCAATGGTATCCTGGGGTCAATTAGAAAGTCTGTGGTTAATTGGTCAAGAGAAGTTCTCCTCCTCCTTTACTCTGCCCTGCCAAGGCCACCTCTGGAAAATTGTGTCCAGTTCTGGGCCCCTCACTTCAAGAAGAACTTCAAGGAGCTGCTTAAAAGAGTCCCAAAGCTCTCCCAGAGCTCCAAAGCTACTGCAGGCAGTGGAATATGTCCCTGTGAGACCAGGCTGAGGGAACTGGGGCTGGGAGCTGGGAGCAGAGGAGCTTGAGGGCTACCCTCACTGCTCATGGAACCAGACTCTGCTCAGAAATGTATAATGACAGGACAAGGGGCACTGGGGGCAAGCTAAAGCAGAGGAGGTGCCACGGGAACAGAAGGGGCAACTTTGTCACTGGTGCTTGCAACAGGCTGCACAGAGAGGTGGTGAAGTCTCCTTCTCTGGAGACATCTAAAACCCACCTGGATGTGTTCCTGCGTGACCTGCCCTGGGTGATCTGGAAGCAGAGTTGGACTGGATTATCTTTTGAGGCCCCTTTCAAGCCCTAATGTTTGTGATTGTGTGATTCTGTGACCAGGCAGATGACCTAAGCTAACCCAAGAGGTGTTTCATGTCATATGAATGCAATGCTCATCAATAACAGGGCAAAGAGGGGGTTTTAGGGGAGCTCCTATCTTTTCTGCTCACATACCAGTGGGTCATCAGTCTGCCCATGGGAGGCAGTGAGTGATTGCCTTTGCATCACCTCTTTTTCAGTTTTCTTCCCTCTTCTCCCACTTATCCTTCACTCACGAAACCATTATTTCTGTTTAGTTATTTGGTCTTGACCCCAAAATTTCCCCTTGCTTTTATTCTTGCTTTCCTCTCCTTCTCATTCCTTTGAGGGGGTCAAGCGAGTGAGGGGCTGTGTAATGCCATTGCCCACTGTAGCTAATCCACCACAGCTATGTGTGGAGGATCTCTGCATGGCCCCCAGGGTCACCATCAGTTCTGTGCTATTCCCTGTCACTGCTTTCTGGGGAAAATCTGGGACTTCATGGGCCCTCAGGTGCTGTCTACACTGATCTCCTGTGGCCACCAGTATTCCCAAACTTCAAGTGAAGGTAAATTTCTCCATATAAACAGAAGAGATGTCAAGGAGATGGTGCCCTTACTGAACCTGCCTAGCAGGTGCGATAGCCCAAGGTGTTCATGAAAGACATCAGATATACCTTATCCATGGACCATGAAGAGGAGCATGAGAAGACAATGCCCAGCATCACTGTGGGCACATCACAACGTATGTGTGACGGTTTGGGAGTTCCCCGCCCCCCCACACTTTGAAATGACCCAGACTAATACTCAGCCGGAGCTGGAAGTTAAGAGATGAAGCTCTATTTACAGCTCAGCACAATATACCAGCAAATATATACAGTATATACAGGAATATTTACAGAAATATACAAGGAAAAGGTAATACAGACACACAACACCCCTCCCAGAATTCAGAGACCCCAGGAGGGGCTCCCAACCACCCTTCCACCTTCTCCCCATCCCCACACCTTACCCCAAGGTTTGGCTTACGCACAAGGAGGATCAGCTGGGGAGGATTAGAAGAAAAGTGGTTAATGGAGTTATTCAACAGAGAGGAGAAACCAGAGCTGCTAGCCCAAGACCCAAGCAGCAAGCAAGTCCCTCGTGACCCAGACTGCCCACTGGAGAGACTCTTATCTTTTTGTTTTGGTTTTCTTATACCTAAACATCGCAGCAAGCCTCTGAGTGAAGTAGACATCACCACTGCTTTCCTTCACAGCCTATAGTACAATTTTTCTCTATTAAAATATTCCAATTAGCTCAAACCAGCACAGTATGGCAATCCAGGTTTTGCTCACAGACAGGCTGTGATGGGTTTGGTACAGGCCAGACGAAAAAACCCCTGGGTCCTAACATGGCAACAGCATTTTCCTGGTCAGTCTGGAAAGAATCTCTGGCTGGCACACCTTTGGTGAGCAGCAGCAGGAACAGAGCTTTAGCCTCTCCTGGGCTTCTGCTCTATGCTGTGTTATTCCCACTGAATTTACACAGCTTAACGTTTCTCTTTAAGAGATATGGATTCAGTGGGTGAACTGGTCAGTGGATAAGGAATTGACTTGATGTCCAGATGACAAGTGGTGTTCCTCAGCGGTCAGTACTGGCACCAGTGTTGTTTAGTAGCTCTGTCAGTGAAGATAAAGGAGACCTACAAGAAAGGTGGTGAGGGACTGCTTACAAGCACTAGGACAAGAGCAATGGTCTTAAACTAGAGCAGAGTAGATTTAGATTGGAAATTAGGAAGAAGTTCTTTGCCATGGGAGTGGTGGAACACTGGAAGAGGTTGCCCAGAGAGGACCCATACCTGGAGACATTTGGAGTCAGGCTTGATAAGGCTCTGAGCAACCTGGTCTAGTTGGGGATGTCCCTGCTGACTGCAGGGGTCTGGACTAGGTGAACTCTACAAGTCCTTTTCAGCCTAGAGCATTCTGTGATTCTGTGACTCAGAATTAGCCCACAAATTCCCTAACAGATGAGTTAGCACTGGAATTTACACAGCTTAGTATTCCCCTCTCTGTATTGTGTAGACATTTCAGAACACTCCTTCCTGAACATTGAGATAGAGGTGGAACATGTGGAGAAGAATGCACAGAGACCACAGCTCAGGTTTGCTTTGTTTATTGGGTTCTGCAGATGACCAAGCTCCTGCACAGGGGATTCGAGAGGCGTGCATAGGAAGGGGAGAGTACCCCAGAGCCTGGCAGCTGGGATGCACCATGGATGTGCATCCCTCAGCCTCTCTGAAGGCCGTTTATCTGTACTTCTCAGTCAGGACAGAGGAAACATTGGACAGGAACTTGTCCCACGCAGCATGAACCTCTGGGGTGAAGTCACTGGGATAGCGGCTGGCCAGGGAGCACAGGATACAGTGTGCAAGCAACTGCAAGGGAAAGCAAGATGAAATCCATCAGTCAGGAGAAGATGTCAGTCTAGGGGTCTGCAACAGACTCCCTGCACCCTCTGCGATGACAGCTGTGTGCCCCAACCAGACAGTTGGTGATATGTGTGAAGCAGAGCAGCATTCAGCACAGGGCAAAAGGCACTGCTGAATCCCACTCCCTCTTCCAAACATCCCTTGCTCACCTCAGGGAAATGAAAGAAAGTGGAAATGTTCACAATTTCCTAAGACAGGTGATACAAGCTGAGGTGTGAAGGAGAGTCATAGGTTACAACGAAGGCAGAGAGAGCAGACTCCAGTCTGTCTAACACAACCCCCACCCCAAGCAGCTCTTTCCTTCAGCTAGATCAGATCTTCCATGAAAAGATCCAACCTCAAGTTTAAAATCAGGATGAGGAGCAAGCAGTGACAAGGCTGTGCAGGCAGGGATCAAGCTGCCATCAGCCAAGATGACCTAAGTCCGGGATGGTTGTTTCCAACCCTGCAGACCTCTGTGCTGGCTCACCTTGAAATTCACAGGGTCCACTCTGAGGATGTAAGCGTGGAGCTCACTGAGCTTGGCCAAAGCGCCTCGAATGTCATCCAGGTGCTTCACAGCTTCCCCAATGGCATTTATGATCTTAGCGCCATGGGCACGAAGCTGAGCTGAGCCTTGGCTGAGATCAAAGTGAGGAAAGTAGGTTTTCGTTGAGGGATAGCTGAAGAAAAGTCTGGAGAAGAGGAGAATGAGATTCAGTAGTGCAAATGGCAGGAACGTGATGGGAAAACCTCAGAGTGAGTGCAAGGTAAAGCTGCCAGGACTGCATTCTTCAGTGGCTCTAACAGAGCTGTGGGAGCTTGGAAGGTCTTTTTCCTCACAGGTTTCACCTCAATGTGAGGAGAAACTTCTTTACAGTGAGAGTGATGGAGCACTGGAACAGGCTGCCCAGAGAGGCTGTGGAAAAGTCTCCTTCTCTGGAGACTTTCAAAACCTGCCTGGTTGCATTCCTGTGCAGACTACCCTGGGGGATCCTGCTCGGCAGGGAAGTTGGACTGGATGAGCTCTGGAGGTCCTTTCCAACCTCTAAAGTTCTGTGATTCTGTGAAGAACCTCTTATGCACTATGTGAAAAAATTTTAAACTTATTGTAATTTTGGGTTGGGGAAGGGGGGGTTTTAAGATAAATAAAGCCTCAAATTTGCTCTGAATTTCCTTTATTACATTGCAAGTCAGTCTGCAGGAGCTTCAAACCTATGTGAGCTAAATGAACCAGAACCACAGAATCAAAGAATGTCAGGGTCTGGAAGGGACCTTGAAAGCTCATCCAATACAATCCCCCTGCCAGAGCAGGGCCACCTAGAGCAGATCACACAGGAACACATCCAGGTTGGTTTCGAATATCTCCAGAGAGGGAGACTCCACAACCCTCCTGGGCAGCCTGTTCCAGTGCTCTGCCACCCTCACAGGGAAAAAAATCCTCCTGATATTTCCATGAAACTTTCTATGTCTCAACTTCCACCCATTGCCCCTTGTCCTTGCATTGGGCATCACTGAGCAGAGTCTGGCTTCAGCCTCCTGGCACTCTTACATATTTATAAACATTACTGAGGTCGCCCCTCAGGCTTGTCCTCTCCAAGCCCCAGCTCCTTCAGTCTCTCTTTGTAAGAGAGATGTTCCACTGCCTTAATCATCTTTGTGCCTCTGTGCTCGACTCTCTCAAGCAGTTCTATGTCCTTCTTGAACTGGGAGGCCCAGAATGAATACGAGTCCTAGAAAATGTGTCACAGCACTTGATACTGAGCTGTAAATAACATTTAAATAACTTTGAATCACTTCATCATTTCAGAGCCATTTCCAAACCTCCTTAGTTTATATGATCTTTTGGATCAGTGTGCTGTACTCCATGGAGGGGATGTCCAGTTGTCTTGCTCCCTAGCACTTTGCTACTTGATCAACTGTAACAGTGACATGGGAATGTCCAGTGAATTTAGTGGACAGCCACTCTCTTAATGCCTAGGAATTACAAGAGAAATTGCATCACTTGTGCAATAAACCACCTCCAGTTCATTTCCTAACAGTGACAGCAGCCCTGTTTCCAGGACACTGAGTATTGAATGGCCTTGAATTCCTGGCCAGGGCTTCTGGCTGTGAATTCTTCTGAATTGCTGTAATGGGAAATAAGCCATTAGAGTTGCTTACAAAATGATGTTTGCCTGTAAGATTTTTGAAGCCATCTATTAATGTTTAGTAGCACAAAAATCATTCCAGACAATTACCTAGCGTACAGAGGCCATTCATCAGCTCCCACCAGACCCAGTATGCTCTTGCTCATGCAAGTTTTACACAAGATGGACCATAACAGCAAAGCCAGAGAAGAAACCTCCCTAAGAGGGGTTCTGATGGCCTTACCTTTCCAGTGATTCTGTCCCCAGTGCCTCGGATTGGGCAGCCGCCTTTGCCCAGATGGTGGCCACAGCAGCCTTTTCGGGTTGAGTCAGCGTCATTGTGCAGGAGGGTGCAGGCTGAGGCTCCTTTCGATGAAGGCTCAGAGTGGGTTTGGACTGACTGCTCTGGCAGCCCTGGTTATAAAGAGGAAGGGGTGAGGGGACCTTGGCGCCTGTCCACGTTCATTGGTCACCCCAGAGGCCCACCCTTAGAAGTGGGAGACTCTTATCTCTCCACGAAACAATGCCTCCTTCAGCAAGGGTCAGAGCCTTGCTTGCTGACATTATCAGCTCCTGGCTTCTTAACATCGTGGTTGTGTGGCCCAAAGAAATTGTCTGGGCATGGTTTGATACAAGAGCAGGGAGACTAGGCTGGAAAATTCCAGGAACAGAGCAATAGGATGCATCTTTAAGATGAGGTGGATTTCAAACATGTTTAAGGAGCCAGCAGAAAAAAAATTTTTTCTGCCTCTCTTTACAAGTGTGAACAAGAGACTGGACCTGGCTGTGCTGTGCACTCCATTTGTGGCTCCCACATGGCCCAGTATCTTGTACAAAATGATCCCTGAGGAGTGCCTAGGAGAGTGTGATCAGAGTGGAGACAATTCTGATTTTGTGGCAATCAGTGGAAATTTTGCCATTTGCTTAAGCACTGCCAGGACTTCACACTGCCAGTCTCTGGCAAAGAATTAGGGACACACTCCCCAGTCAAGATTGCTTCTAACAGCACCAGTAGGCACGATCCTATGGATACATGGAAAAGGAGCTTGTGGAGTTAAATAGGGTCCTTGAAAAAGCATGTGTGCAAGAAAGCCCAGTCAGACTCTTTCCATCATTAAATGTCTCTTACTGCACATCTTTGATTTCTGTGAGATCTCTTACTCCACTAGCAGCACTGTGCATTAGCCCTCAGCACCACAGCCATTGCTGAGGTACACTGTGCCATGTACTGGACATGCACAGGAAAGCCTGGTACCACAATAGATGGAAAGCCTGGTCCCACCATAGACAGAAAGCCTGGTCCCACCATAGACAGAAAACCTGGTCCCATCATAGACAGAAAGCCTGGTCCCACCACAGATGTAAAGCCTGGTCCCACCATAGACAGAAAGCCTGGTCCCACAACAGATGGAAAACCTGGTCCCACCATAGACAGAAAGCCTGGTCCCACAACAGGTGGTAAGCCTGGTCCCACCATAGACGGAAAGCCTGGTCCCACTATAGATGGGTTATAGCTTTAGGCTATGGACACACTTTATGGGTGAAGAACCAAAGAGGCAAAGGGAAGACCAGCAGAAGTCTGTAATCACTGATAAGTGGGCAAAGTGTCAAAGAAATACCCTACTGGATATGGTGGTTGCTGAACCTCAGGGAATGAATATCCTGCCAGCCCATGAAGCAGAGGTAAATCTCTCCGCCACCCTGATAAACAGCAGCATCTGAATACACTATGGAGTGCTGGTAGCTTGCACTGGAAGCTGCTGGTCCAGGCAGAGTGTTCCCTGGCCAAATGGCCTCTCACATTTGCATGCAGAAGGTTGGTATAAATAAGCCATGTGCTTCATCAAGATGTGTTTGTGCTTCACAGCAATGAAGCAACTGCTACAGAAGGTTCTATCCAGACATGGTTGCCCTGCTTAGAGAGAAGCCTTTCTAGGGATCTAGTGACACTTGTGTCACACAGACATTGGAATATCTCCAGCCTATGGTTATCTGTACCAGTGCAATCACATCACCCAACATGTCACATAGGAGCAAAGACCAAACTTGGAGCCTCTCCTGGGAGCCAGGGTGCTGCTATGCTGTGCTGCTGGGCATGGGAACCTGACTGCTGGCAGGGGCTGGGTTTGAGGCAGGAGCAAGGCTCCAATGTGCTGTGCTTGCCTTAGAGGCTTCTCCAGTGCCTCTGGGTAGGTTGCAGCCTAGGGGAGTCAATACATTCACTACAAATAGACCCCACTCTTATGGAGCTGCAACTGCCACCAAGCTCATGGGATCAGGTAAGAGCAAATTAGTGGTGCTAGAGAGGTGGCAGGGATGAGGTCAGCAGGTTCTGTATTCTCTGGACTCTCTCCACTGTCCTGGTGGCTACAGTGGTGCTTGCAGAAGAGCTCTGGCTCACCCCATGTGCTTTGCACTGAGCTCTGAATTTAAGCCTCTCTGCATGTTGTCTGTAACATGAAGCAGGAGAATCCTTTGGCTTTCACAAAGGGCAGGAAAAAAAAACACTCAATATTCTTGGTCTGCAAGCCTAGCTGGGTCTGGGGACCTTGTATTATCACACCCTCTGAGGAGGCCAACATCTGGGATTTCTCCACTGGCTGGGTAATTTACTTCTCTTGATATCTCACTTCAAGAGGGGATACAACAGAGAACTCACCTGAGACCCAGCCAGGACAATCGTTCCACCATAAGTGCTTTTTGTATGTCCTTCCTTTGACAGATGCCACACATGGCCACTGAAAACCTGGAGCTAACTCTCTTGGGCTACACAGATGCAGTGCAGAGCATTAAAAGTGCTTCTGATGGCATTGGCAGCAGTCCTTCAGCCAGGACAGAGGACAGAGCAACTGGATGGAGGTACCAAGGGAGGCTGTGTCCATCATGCCTTCCTAGGCACATTTCAAAACCTTGTAGTTGTCACGTGGCAAAATTATGTTGTAAATAAGGATGCTGCTGTTAAATATACACTCACTATTAGGGGACTCCTTGCTCTTTGGCTGCCAACTGCTTAACCTGACCTCTGATGCCCCACAACTGTGGCTCAAAGCCAGTGCAAGCATGATGAGTAGCGATGCCCATGCAGGAGGGCTCATCGGTGCTGAAATTGTTATGCAAATTGAATTCATTTGCTGAGTTCCTCTTGCATTAGCACAAAGCCAGAGCAGCCAGAAGATGACATATTTTTTGCTAGCAGGAGGTTGCTCGCCTAGGATCAAGGCTTCCCTGGTTATGGGAATAGCTCAGGAATGTGACTGGCAGGAAAAGCATAATCTTCAGCAATGTCCCCCCAAAGTGACATGAAGAGTGACTGTCCCTGTCTTTGCACCGGCCTCTCAGCTAACTTCCTCCATCCCAGTGCTCCAGATGCCTGCAGGGCAGCGAGATGTGGAGGTCCTGGCCTCAGCAATGCAAGGAGATGGATGACATGATTGCTGATGTTCCTCTGTCACAGGAGCAAGATCAAAGCTGTGTCCTCTGGGGAATCCCAGCAGACCTGCCTTCCTTCCTCTCTTGGCACTGCTTCTCAGAATTGTGATTCACAAACCCACTGCAGAATGTCCACCCTTGGGCAGAGGATGAATCTCTGTAACGAAACTGCAAAATGTCACCAGAGGTGAATTTTATTATTAACATGGGTCTTTTTCAATCCTGTTCCAAAAGCAGGCTGCCAGAGTTTCTCATTTCAAATGACAGAAGCAAGCAACAGGCCCTGATATAAAAGTGGGATTACAATTTCCGTCAGCCCTGACTATAAATTCAGTGGCCAGCTGAACGGCATCACCATGAGACCAGGGATAACTTTCCCCACAGGCCTGTACTCTCCTCAGGGCTTGCATCCTCCTTAAGGGAATTCCCATGGATAAGTTGGCTATAACCCTGAAAAGTTTGGGGCATATTAAGTTTTGGAAATATTCAAAGTGGAATCTAAATCCTGGCTTTATTCTTCCCTTTCCTACCAGTGCTCAAAGAAGATGCATTGCTTTGCTTTAAGTAAACTGCAGCCTCCAAGAGCTGGACATAACAGATAGATCTGTAATTTATTAATTAATAAAGTAAAACTATGCTTCAAGGCAGACACTCTGGGAAGGTTTAACACAGCTGCCCAGCACTGGATGGTGAGGAATGCTCTGCCATGATAATGAGACTGCTCTTTAATCACCCTCAGACAAGTCTCTCCCCTCAGTGACACCTTCTCTTGCTGCAATTGTTATCAGAAGGCTCATGAAGAATGGCCCCACAGATTAGGCCTGGGTGCTCATCTACCCCCCTCAGCCATCACCTCTTCACAGTATTCCCTGGGTGGGAGGGGAATTGCTCATCTGCCCCCTCAGCC
>VWYK01083284.1:0-13964 GCA_013399775.1 Semnornis frantzii | reverse complement strand
TTCTAAGATGTCTTTGTGAAAATTTAGCTTTCGGAGATTCATCAGTGAGGTGAATTTTGGTGATTTAACAATAAGAGAAATCTAGTTTATTTTATCTTCTCTAGGGCTTCAGTTTGCCTGGAAAACTTTGGTGATTTCTTGGTAAAAAAGAAAGAATGGTTTCACATAGGTAACTAGACTGCAGAAATGACTGTCCAGATTAGGGATCAAAACTGAACACAATAAGTTCTCACAAAGGGCCTTTTGAACCACCACTTGCTAGTCAAACGCCAAAGAGTGGGAAAAGAAGTTGATACTTGGAAACTTAGTACTGTATTGCTCATTGACTGTACTTTAGGGAAATTCTGTTTGTTCAGACAGAACAGAGTCATACATCTCTGGCAAGTACAGATGTCTCATTGCATAAAGCAAACCTGGTGTTAGACTTTGACAAATTTTTTAACTTGCTCTGTCTGATGAGGAATCAATGCACATTTAGGTTTGAGCTGGTCATCTAGACTTCCTTTATAGAAAGAATTGAAGTGTTGCATGCTATTATTGCCTCACCCTGAAGCCAACATCTAAAATGGGTCATATGAATCAACACCTAAAAGTAACTCCTTTGGTGTGATAAACTCAGAAGGGAGTACTTGTATTACAGATGTCTCAAGTGAGATGAAATTAATCTATCTATCCACCTTTTTCCCCTGAGCTGTCCTGTAGAAAGCGGAGAAGCATTCTTAAGAAGAATTCAATCCCTACCTTACTTATAATTTATTTAGGCTATGTTTCCTGGACTTTCTGAGATCGTTGGTTGTCAAAGCAGTAAGATCTTAATTCTTCAGAGTGGTCAAGTCTCAGATATCTCAAATTATTTTCTGCAAGAGAATCTTGGACAATACCTTGTTGAATTGTTAACGAAGGTCTGTATAAACAAAAAACAATATTCACTTTATCAGCTCTTTTGGGAAAAGAGAAGTATGGAAGAAAAATTGGATTCTTTCCTCCACTGGAAGATAAAGCCACAATCCAATCAAGTGCAGGTGGAATGGTTGTGCTGTGCTACAAAACTCCATGTCCTGGGATGAGTGGCTTATCTGCTGTAGCAGGTCAAGCTGATGTAGGGTGGTTACAGCCCCTCCAAATTTTCCCTTCCTTCCATCCAATAAATCCATGCCTACTTTACTCTCATCGGTTGGAAGTTAATCTGAATGACAGCTGATCTCAAAATACGGTGTGCTATTCATCAGTTGCCATGAGGGAAATAATCCTTCTTTTGGGGAAGAAATAACGTCTGTCACTCACTTTATACATAACCCATTCACCCCATACTCACACAAATGAAGTGCCAGTCTACCTACTTCAACTTACAAGATGTGCCACTGTGGCACTCTGGTACCCATTACCCCACTGCATGTGGTGATTATAACCTGATATGAAACATTGTAATCTTCCACAAAAATGCTTACACTCCCCCCAGGTTTTTAATCAGTGTTGTGTCATTTTCTAAGGCATGCACTTAGTCTCTTTTCTCACAAGCATCATCTATATGACAGGGAAGTCTAAGCAGGTAGAAAGCTGGCACAAGCAATGGATAATTGTAGAGACACTTGGCTGTCAGACAGAAGATGTAAGATGCAAAACTGGACATTCAGTTGATACTGTTATGTAGTTTTCTTAATATTTTTAGAAAGAAGGCTACAGTGTGTAGAACATGTACTGGGAGATGAAACAAAGCTCTGCTTTCCTGAAGAAAACAGAAGTCATGTGAAATGTTAACTTAACTGTTTCTTTTTTTTCTCCTCTGCTAAGGAAGAAAGAGCTTTTTTCCCTACTCTCCTAAAAATAAAAGATTGATGAAAACAATGCATGACATGCACATCAGGAAAATGCACCCTGACATTTTTGCACAGAATATGCATTGCATGTTGACAGATTTTTGCTATAAAACTGACAGTTTTGGTGCAAGCTGTTCCTGCCATGACTGTAGGGAATAGATAGCAAAAGAGAAAAGTATAGTTTACACTATGCACACTTGAAATGAACCTGACAGGCTACAAGGTGGCTCAGTTGTTCCATGTAAAGGTACCATAAGGTATTTAAAACAGGTTCCCATGCTCTTTTTAAACAACATTCCTAAACATTAAGCCTGTGATGTGGTGAACTGATTACAGGAAAATCACAGGTCTCTTCACAGATTTTCACATGCAATTTAAAAGTATTGGAATGGACCAGTGTTTGCAGGATTCCATCTCTTTCCCCCCAAACATTCATAGTGCAAGACCAAATTTCCTTTAAAAATTTACATGAAATGAGACTGTTTATTTATGGAGAGAGTAACAAAGGTGATCTGCCTGCATAGTTCTAAAGACTTTATACAAAAAATCAAAATGGTAGGTGGTATGTAGCAAATTAAACATTTGGCTGCACAGAATGTATATCTATTAATTTTAAACGAGAGTACATTGAAAAAAAAATCTTTCTTGCTCTATAAAGGTTATAATCAAAGCTATAACATTCAAATTCAATACAAAATGTCATTTTACTAATAAATTCCTTATGCTTTGAAATTTCAAAGAAGTGGGAAGATCTTTAAAAAGCAGTAATTAAATATGCAAATGCAACTGAAACCTATCTGCAGAGAAATCTTACTTTTTTTTCTCATTTTTCCTCTCTGCCTCTTCTATTTTTAATGATGGATTGCTGTACAGTAGGCTGAACACCACATAGATTCAGTCTTCCCTATTTAGATTAATCTAAGAAGAACATTAGATTTCTGATCTTGGGCAGTCTAACTTCCATTCTCCCATTGCTGGAGGGCTTACCTGCTGTCACCCCAAGCTAAATCTTTCTCATTTATTTGCATGAACCATCAGTTTCCATGAGACTGCCAAAATAAGAAAGACCAGCAAGATATGGCCCTATATTTACTTCAGTAACAGCTTTCTTCAGTGTAACTGCGCTGCAGAATCACAGTGAAACTCTGCTCTTCACACCCACTAGTTTCTAGGATATCAACTTGGTTTTTGTTTTCTTACAATGTGAGCTATTTAATGAAGTCGTAAGAAGTGGGTGAGTTAGGCACATCCTCCAAACCCAACTCAATTTTGAGGAGCCTTTGTTTTTCTTGGCATTATAGTCCACTGCTCTTCTGCCCAGTACCTCTTGAGGCCCTCCCTTTTATATGCTTGGTCTAGGTCTGGCTCCTTTCTAGAGCTCTCTCAAAGGGCCCTATCTGGAAAAACACATGACAGGTAGAGCTAGTCTGGTGAAGTACTGGAGAATCAAGGCTGAAATTTTAAAGGTCACTTGGAAGGTGACCTTTATAAGAAGAAGGTGAAGAAGAGAAAAGAAAAAGAAAAGAAGAATAATTAAGAAAAAGAAAAAAAGAAGAAAAAGAAAAAGAAAAAAAGGAAAAAATAAAAACAGAAAGAAAAAGAAAAAACAGCTGGAACTTGGCTGCATTCTTTGGGAAACAAGTCCTGGATTTACACAGAAGAAAGCTTGTGTTAGATCCATAAAACAATTTAGATGCCCCTGTAACATCTTGGGATCCTAAAGACCTCACTTTTTGGGGTCTTCTTATTGGAAATTAACACATCTCTGGACCTTGAACTGTGTGTATACTCTACTAATTCAGAGGTACTCCTGCACCTAGAAGGCCCTAGCAGGCTCTTGTGGTTAAGACACACAATTGCACCTAGCAATTTTGACTCCTGACATCCCATCTGGTTGCTTTGTTTAATTCTAGAGCAGTGGTTTCTTTAAACAGCTTATATGGGGTCTGCCACCTTCTCTGTGCTGGAAGGGACACAGTATCATCAATCTCCCCACCCTCATTCTCCTTCCCTTTACACTTTACTGAAACTGCTGTGCTAAGTTTCTCGGTACTGATGCTGTCTTTCTGTACCTCCCTTGAAATCAGGAGCAGAGCAACTGGACCCAGGAGGCAAGGCAGTGACACAGCAGAGGAGGGAGGAGGTGGGGGAAACAGTGTAGCTGGGCCAGAATGTGCATGGACAGACTTACACTGAGCAAAATGCATTCCTGATTTCTGCCTTTTCCTTAGGTATCTGATCAATACAGAGTGCTGCATCTTGTTAAAAAGATAGAAGAAGGGTTATCAAAGCTGCTGCTGCCTATCTGCGTTTCTACATTCAGTGTTAGGGTGCCTCACTGCTAGGGGAGACCCTCTGCCAAGAAAGCTGTTGCTGGCTTCGAACAAGCAACAGCAGTGGGAATGCAAATTCTCTCCTAGTCTATCCCTCTCCCACAGGAGATGATACAATTTGGGGGCAGCTGAAACTTTAGATCTGCCATCTGCTTCCACAGAACCGTAAGAAAGAGACTACTGCTGGTCAAAAACACAGATGACAGATCAGTACAAGACAGAAATGTGCTGAGCAATCCAAAGGAGACAAGTTTCTCTCTTAAAACCAGAATGTAATGAGAATTTTGGAGAAAGCAAAGTGGTGTAGCAAGCTGTTACAAAAACTGTATTCTGAATTATATTGAACTATGGGACAATTATAAGTTGGAGAGCTAACAGATCATTCTCCACTTTTTTTCAGCTCAATCATTAGAGTAATTTCATTTTAGCTACATTTTCCAAGAGAACTAGAGATCCTCCATGATCTCCTACCACACCCACAACATGTCATCCAAAGAACAGAATTAATATGTCTCTTAGGCTAATATCTGAAAGCATCTTTAATGTGTTAGTGATTTGTTACAGAGTAATCTATGATGAATGCAAGTTAGGAGGAGGCAGGAAGAAGTAGAAATAAAAGGGAAGAGAGAGGAGTACTCCTTATTGTCATGGAAACATTTCTCCACTGTATTGTTGGCCAGCACTCACAGATGTGGCTTACCAAAGAGTGGGGCAGACCTACATAATCCATCGGCAGCTATGCATGTGACCTGGTGTGTGGTGAACAGGGTATTTTTAGTTTTGCTACCACTGTATAGCTACTCACGCACAGCAATCAATAAACTACTTGAAACCAGTACTTCAAGACACTTGCAGTAACCTGGATTTTCTGCTACTGATGAAGACAAATGTAGGATATCTGCTGACAGCAAGATCTGCTATGGCTGTTCTGCATTCTAATGGTTGATTCTAAGTAATGTATATTCTGACCTTGAGCATTTATTTTTGAAGAAGCTTGAAAATCGGTTTCAAATTATTGGAGGGATAGTTGTAATCTCCATTTTCTTCCAAGTGCATTGCTTTCAGTTCCTGTCTGTCCTTTCAGACACCTCCTCTATTAAATGGTCACAGAAGATGAATAACAGTGGTGTGAATTCTTTGAAATCGCATTACATGTTGTTCTGTTCTTTATTAATGTTCTGTGTTGTTTTATTTATGATAACCTTGTGAAGACTAAGATGAGATGGCATCCACATGGTCCTTACAGCCAGCTGAAAAATGACACAAGTGTATTATTACCATCCGAGGATAGTAAAAACAATAAAATGTGGGGGGAAAAAATAAAAGGAGAGAAAGTGCATTTTCAAAATCAGGTCAGAAATTAAAGGAAGACTGTGTGTTTGGATGACCTCTTTCTTAGTTGCCAAGGTTTTAAAAATCTATTTGTGTAAATAATTTCATTGTCAGAAGTTTGCATGCTTATCTTTTAACAGTCTATGCCATTGTGCTGGTTTCTAATGGATTTTATTCGAACTTGCTTAATACACACAATAATGAACTCTGAAAATTTTGTATTGGCTTTACTGGCTCCAAGTACAGTGTACCACACAAAGCTTTAAGACCCAAGGGAAGAAAGGTCTTGCTTCTACAATATATTTACTTCATAGATTGTACTGTACTGGTATTTTATTATCCTGTTTTCAGTATTAGGATGACATGGTCCATGTTGCTTATTAAAAGTAGCCTAACAGTATGGTAAACATTCCCTAAATAAGGAGCATATAGTAGTTGATTAAACTATTTTCTAGATAATTTCATGTGTACTAAGGTATTTTTAAGTCTGTTATAGGTGAAACTATGTTCTGTACCACTTTCCTGGCTGCTCGAGAAGGCTATCTGGTTATGAAATCTGCTTCACTGCTCAGTGGCAGTGATAGAAGGACATTTGCAATTTTAATACAAAAACTGTGATTCTACAGGTGCATTCTGTGCACAAGTTCATCTTTCCTTTTTCACAGGCATCACGCTGGCCCCATTTGTCTTTCCCACCATTAAGCATGGTATTGCCACCAAGATCAATGCTCAAAACTATGGCTCAGATTCCAAAACTCTTGACATTGCTTACAATGGGATCAAGGAAAAAAAAAATCCAGGTATCTCATAATTTCCTTTTTTGCTTCAGAGTAATTTAAGAAAGATGTTGAGATGCTCGAACAGGTTCAGAGAAGGGCAACAAGGCTGGTGAGGGGTCTGGAACACAAGTCCTGTGAGGAGAGGCCGAGGAAGCTGGGGTTATTTAGCCTGGAGAAGAGGAGGTTCAGGGAGCCTGGAAGAAGGTTGTAACCAGAAGGGGGTCAGTCTCTTCTCCCAGGCAACCAGTGACAGAGCGAGGGGGGACAGTCTCAAACTGTGCCAGGGGAGGTGTAGGCTGGATGTTAGGAAGAAATTCTTCACAGAAGGAGTGATTTGCCATTGGAATGGCCTGCCCAGGGAGGTGGTGGAGTCACTGTCCCTGGAAGTACTTAAAAAAAAGCTGGATGTGATTCTTGGTCCCATGGTTTAGTTGATGGTGTTGAACAATAGGTTAGATTTGATGATCTCAAAGGTCTTTTCCAACTTGATTAATTCTGTGATTCGGTGTTTATGTGCATTTAAGTAATTTCCAGTCTTATAATCTACAAATATAAGTGATGAATTTCTATTCTTTACTTAATTTTTAGATTTTTTTTTTTAAAGGAAAACTGATAGTCTTATGCAATTTTTACTAGCTGTAGACTTCAGAAAAACACAAACATCCCAAATGCCCAAGTGAACTATGAGTGCTGCTGAGATAGCCATCAAAACTTCTCTGCTTTTTAGACTCTTTAAGGGCAAACTGCAGAATCATGAAGGGCAAGAAAAGGTGTTAGTAAGTCATGCAGGGCTTTATGGTAGGAGTAAGAGGTATAGGAACAGAAGCATTCTGATGAACAGAAGGCACAGAGTAGAAAATATGTTTCTGTCAGAGCCATCTGTTGTGGATCTCCTCAGGCTCAGCTGTGGATATGGGTGAAGATCTTTGTAAGATGACTGAAGAATTATCTGTTGGTAGGAGTTTGTAACTTGTGTATTATATTGACTGGAAAGTTATGCTACCAGCAATTGCAAAGTCCTGGTGTTCTTGGTTGAGAAAGCCTGCATGTTCTGCTATACAGTCACTATATCAACCAGAGGTGATCTTGCTTTAAACTCCAGTCTTTAAAGAGTTCCAAAGCTGTTGAAAATCATCTTTGGTCAGGTGATTGTTAATCAGTTAAAGCAAGTCTGTAACTAATGTTTTGGATATGGAATGACAAATTTTTTTGTGTGTGTGAAATAAGGCTCAGTGGAGTAAGAAGCTCAAGAATTTTAATGTGAAGGAGGTGTGCAGTTACTTTAACTCAGAAGTGTGCATTATTTAAGAGTTTTCTGGTGTATTGCAAGCACAAGGGGAAAATAGTAGGAAAGGAAACTTGCCTGATCTGGCAAAAAGGAACAGAAAGGAACTGCAGTTAGGAGAGCTAGGTCTCAAAGGTCAGAAAATGCAGAGATAAACTGAAAACATTCAAAGGCCTTGCTGAGCTGCACCTCATGAAGAAAATGAAAATAAATAACAGGAGATACTATATCCTCTGAAATAAAAAGAGAAGAAGAAGGTGAGAAGTGCAGGAATTGCTGACTGACAGAAATGAAAGGTTAAACCAGATATGACCAAGCAGTGAATGAATCCCATTCCCAAGGACTGGGAAGGCAGTACTGCTGGAATGTGAATGAGCATGGCAGGGCATGGAAGTCATGCTTTCCCAAGGCAAAAGGAAAGCAGAGGGCATATTTGCACAGTGTGTTGCAGTCAGGTGTGAAGCAGCTCTGCTGCTGCTGTGGCCTGTCCAGGTGGGAGCCAGCTCTGGAGCAGACACTGCCAAGTTGCATCAGCACAGTGCTGGCAGCCAGCTAACATGCTCTGCTGCCAAAGCGTATGGTGGTGGAAAAGCAAATGTATCAGGCACACAGCCCTGACACCCAGCACAGCTTGGCAGCTCAAAAGCCTTCCTCCAGTTTTGAGCTGTCTTTAATAATAACCTGAAGTAAGGCTGGCTTCACTGCCCACTTGGAAACATACAAAATTTGATTCCAGTCTGGGCAGCCAGCAAGTGACACTTCTCTGCTCCCAAACTGCAAGTTAGGCAGATGGCCTTAGGCAAACAGAATTTTTATTACGGGATTTAAACATATTGAGAGGGGAAACCTGAGCAATCTGCCATGGTCATGACAAACACTCCAAATAATTTACTAGGAATAATCCTGAACACATCTTCTTCTTCTGTTGGGTGAGCTGACAACTGATCGCTGGGTGTCAGGCTGATCCATAAAATGGGGTAGTGAGGGCCCTGCTCTATAGATACTAAGGCAGCTGCATATATACTAAAAACTCCACAATTACTCAGCTGTCAGAGCTCTCTGCATGTGCTTCTGAAAGGCAATCCAGCCAACTTCCTCATCTAGCTGAGAAGCTGATGGATGTGGGAGTTGGTCTCTTTGAGCTGTTCTTGCTCATTTTTTGGTAGATGAGATCTGCTGCCATTGCTCAGCAGCCTTCTCTGATTTTTAAGTCTATCCTCAGGTTGCAGTTCTACCCTGCTTTTGGCACAGCCTGGCCTTCAGCCCTGCCTTTCCCAAGAATCCTTCCCTCTGTGCCCCAGCATTCATTGTTTTGGAAACGCTGCAAGGACAGCCAGGATCTATGTAGTGTCCTTGCCAGTAAAGGGAGAATTTTCTGAATGTTCTTTCCATTCATTAAGAGTCTTCCAGGATTTTGGAAAGAAATGCTCCCAATACTTTTGAACCTGGCATGTTTGTTAAACCTATTAAAGATTTAAAAACTCAAAACAAACCAAAAGAAAGTATGACTGGGTTATATCCCAAAAATTTATTTTCTCTATCCTGATACTTCGTCTGCTCTCCAGGAGGTGCTGGCAGTGATTGTCTTCTGCTGGCTGCCACCTCTCCTCCTGACAGCTCCAGGGAGAAACATGCTACTTCATAGCATGAGATAAATTAAAAAAGGAGAGGGCAAGAGAGATATTGATAAACATTGATAATAATATCTCAGTTGGATTTTGTCCTGTGTGAATCTCAGAAAAAATTTTAGGGAATAAATAGGGATGAAAAAGCAAATAAAACCTGGATTGAATCCATTTAGATTTAAGGAAAGTATTGAGATAGGATGCTCCTCACAGGAACTAGTATTCGGTTATGATATTAATTCTGATATTGTAGAACAGGGGAGGATGCTGGATTACAGAAGCAGAGAATAGTAGCTACATTCCTTGTGGGGGCAGTCTTGGGCCCATCTCGTTTGATGTTTTCCTTTGTGACCTTGATAGGAGAACTAGATGGGTGCTCACAAAATGTGCAGATGACACAAAGCTGGTACGTACAGCTAATACAGACCAGAGGAAGACCTTATTATTATGCAGGGAAAATTAGATGACCTTGTGGAACAGCAGAATAGAAACAGCATGAAATTTAATAATCCAAAGTGCAAAATCATGCCCTTGAAGACTAATCACCAGAACTTTTACTGTAGGAAAGAAGTTCACGAACCAAACAAAGAGTGATGAACAAGCTGATTTGCCATAGGATGGCCATGAGCCCCTCTGTGCTATATGGGTGTGAAAACAGCTAATGATACTCCAATATGTACCTGGTGAGAGTTTGCAGCAGAGTTGGAAAGGAATTAGTAGCAGAGTGAAAGGTATGTGGCTCAGAAAATCGTATGTGTTTCTGCTCACCTGTGTTTAAAAGGTACTGTAAATTGTAACAAATGCAGAGAAAGGCAAGTATGTATAGTTAGGAAAGGTCAGATGCAATAGCAGTGATTGCCATTTCTGTGGTTTGTGCCCTTTATTCTCTTTGCTCCCCCCAGGCTTTCATACAAGAGTTGCTGCTCTGTGTTTGTGTTGCACTTACTGAGCTATTCCCATCCCCTAAGGGATACTTAAGTCATCTAAACAGATGAAAAAGTTAATTGCCCTTACTGCTAATGTATAGCTTCCTAGGAGGAGAGGGAAGCATTTACCTTCCATTCATCCATCAGAAGTGGGCTACAGTAGGATATTAAGGTGAGTATGTAGAGTCTTCTTGTAGTCCTGGGAAATCAGCCTGTACTTGTCAGTTACGTCCTCTTCACCTGCTCAGGGCTGAACTGACCCACAGGGCTGAGCAGGAGTGATGGAGGTGCCAGCAGCGTTCACATTGTGGGGCAGGGGATATGCATGACAGCTTGGTATCCAAGCACTGGTCCATCCACAAGCTTCTCTCTCTCTCACAGCCCTACTGTTGAGGTGTTGGACTTTGCTGGGCTGACCCACCTGTACATCAGTGCAAGCTGAAAAAGAGGCTTGAGCACAGCATAGTATTTTCAGTGTTCTCCTGTTATTATCCCCATCTTCCTTCTGCATTTTCATTCAGAAGGAGGGAAAATTCTTCCATGGATTGGCCAACAGCATATTTCAACAGGCCTCCTTCCGTCAGCACTGTAATCAGTGAACGTATCTTGCAATAAGGACAGGCTGTTCATTTTACTCTGAGCACATTTTGGCTTGCCCTGTGTAAGCTGAGGCTATCTTTAGCATGTCGTCGGTCTTTTTTATGAAGAGATATAAAAGCTCCCACAGCAGGAGTCCTCTGGCTCTGAGACTAGGTGAAGGAATGAGGCTATGACAGACTGCTTAGCTGGCCCCACCATTCAGAACCATCTGCTTGCCAAGATTTCTCAGCTATGAAGAGAGACGCAGACACTGCCCTTCTCAGTAGTGGTATGTCACCATATGTATTGAGCACTGCTCAGAGATTAGGGAGAGTTCAGATAAAATGAAACCCAAACAATTTAAATAGATGAACAAAGGATACTTTGTACTATCTGCTATTTAAAAATAACCACTCTAGCTGTAAATAAGCAGCAAAATGTAGTACTTCTCCTCTCCCAAATGCAAATCAGCAAGATTCTCACATAATTCATCCAGATCCCATTAAGGAGTATAAGCAGTTTAAGCAGTTTGTTTTAAGGCCATATCTCTGCATCTGCTTACACTGAACATCATTTCCTTTCCTGTTGCTAGTTTTGCAACAAGTCCCAAGAGTTATTTACAGGCACCTTCGTTTTATCTAATTCAACAGCTTTGTGTTGTCAGCAGTTTTGCCATCTCATTGTATTCCCTCTCTTCCTGGTCATTAATAAATAGATGGAACCAGAGAAGGAGAGGAATTAATTCTAGAAGTGATCCTCTGGTACAGTTCCTGTAGCATCACACTTATCGCCTTTTCATCCCAGACATCTGTCATTCATTCCCATCATTTCTCTCCCTTTAACCTATAACAAAGACCCATCTCCAACTCCAGGGTTACTGAGTTTCCTTAAAAGCCTCATGTGAGTGACATTATCAAAACGCCTCTGTAAATGCATACCCTATGATTCTCTTTTAGTCAATATTTCGCTAACTCTTTATAACATTTGAACAGGTTAGGAAAGTACAATTTATCCTCACTGATAAGTATATCAATTAATCTCTGCTGAGCTATGCTGACTTGCAATTTATTCATCCCAATTTTTTCTCTCTCTCCTACATATCACCTGTAGATGTTTTACGCATATTTTTAATAATTTTCTCAACTGTCTCCCTTAATGAATTAAAATTCTCTGGATTTAAATTTTGGGGCTCAGTCTTAAGAGCTGTTTTAAAGATTGCTATGGTGTTGGCAGTTTTCCAGTAGAGTGGCTATTTTAATGATGAATTACAAATCTTTAACAGTAAATTATGATAGGCTGAAATCGTGCTTCAGTCTTAGGATTTCCTCATAATCTACAATGAATTCCATTTGGTACCATGAATTATTGAAGCATTTATTTCCGGAGTTGTTACACCACTGATATTTCTAATATCTTTTATCCAACAAGGCTTTCATTTTATTACATGTAAATTCAGAGTAGCGATTCACCCGCAGCCCTTCTTTTCTGACACTCTTCATCATTTACCTTCACTGCAACCTTTTTCACCCTGTGCTTCCTTCCTTTTCACTTAGCAGCCTAGTTAAGTCTATGGATAATAGTCTGCTTTCCATATATGATTTACTTTCATCCCTTATTTTTTATCATGAATTTGCTGTATGATTTGTATCTCATCTGCCAAACCTTCCATTTATTTGCAGACCTTTAACTGGATATCCATTCCTGAAAGACACTTTGGAGATCAAAATAAATCCTTCAGTTTGACCATTTGACAATTAGCCTATGCCTTCCCTTTTTTGGTTTTTTGTTTGTTTGTTTTGGTTCATTTGTTTGTTTTGGTTTGTTTGTTTTGGGGTGTATGTGTTCTGAACTGTGGAGATCTGCTAAAGCACAGGTTTTCTATAGCTTTCACTCAAAAGTTATGAATCATATTTAAAGGAAATCATTATTTCTCTGCAAGAAAAAAAGCCCTCTTTTACATACTGATATTTTATTTCTAGAATGCTGATATTTTGCTAAAATTATTTAGTCTGAATATGACCCCATTCACCTGTACTTTTAATTCCATCACCTTCAAAATACTAATGTAAATAGGTATATTATAACTATTCTCATAATAGTAAATGCATTTGGGATCATATTTTCTGAAACAAACCGTTTTGTTATTAAGCTAATGAACTCCATTACACATTGTATCTATTCATGCTTAATCATTTTGATCCATGCACACATGGTGTGTTTACAGAACTGGATTTGTTTTTCTAGGATCTAGAATTTGTATGCTGACAAACAGTTTCTCCCGCACACTCTGAGTTCCCCTCAGAATTTAGGTGGCATGCTTAATTCCCGTCTTTATCTTCCTTTGCAAAAAAATGTTCATCATAAAATATCTTTTGCCATTCCTTTCTGATAGAAGTTACTTACAGTTTCTCCTCAGCTTGTTACTGGTCCCTGAACTATCTTCCCCTCTTGTATCTCTGTACCTTTCCGTTACTTACAGATCTGTGATTTAGTGTGCCTGACTCCTGAATCCAAACCCCCATCCAAGAAGAAATCACTGGTGCTATTTTAGATGTTTAATTTATTTCTGTTGTTAAAATTCAAAACCAAGAATGCAAGGAACTCCCAGCTTCTGAAATGATTTTACCATCAGTGGTTAGGTACTGAAGTTATTGACTCCCATCTGTCTCTGTTAATGGTCTAACTCATGAAGCCAAGCAGCAATGTTAAAATACAGGATTTCTAGCTTCATATGCACTTGGACAAGTAGTGAGTAAAGCTGCAAGTGGTCCTCATGAAGAATGTCTAGCGCTTGTGGTGAAATAATTTTCTTCCAGAAATAATTCAAGAATTGGGTGCTTACTAGCAATAGAGATAAACTAGGATGAAGCACATGCTGTAATCGGATGAAGCGAGTGCTTGATTCTGGTCCTTGTAGCCCTAATTAAATTTTGTTATTAAGGGGGACAAGGGATTCAAAATTTGTCTTAGAATTTGTCTATAGAAGCTCATTTTAAGAAAATATTTCTCTTCCTTTGGTTTGTTCAAAAAAGAGAATAATGGAATTTAGTGTCATGCATGTCCCGTAATAATTTAGCTATATTAATTAGCAGAGAGTTGGGTTTTTTGTTTGGTTGGGTTTTTTTGTTGTTGTTTTTTTTTTAACTTAAAAGGTAATGCTCAAGTCATATACATTAAAAAAATTATGGTATAAATTTACACTCTGGAAATGCTGATTAAATTTATCATGAGACTGTTGTTTCTACCTCTTCGGAATGTGGGGTTTTTTTTTCCTTTTGTTTTTCTTTT